>SJYQ01000969.1:547145-574157 GCA_006410935.1 Redunca redunca
AAAATGAAAAAAAAAGATCTTAACTGTAATGTAGAATTATATTTGTAGTTTAGATTTTTTTTAAAAAAAAACCTTTGCCTGTTAACTTGAAATTTGCAAAGACTGTCATAAGTCTTGGCCTGTATTTAGATTCTGGTTGTTGTTTAGTTGCCCAGTCATGTCCAGCTCTTTGTGACTCGATGAACTGCAACACACTAGGCCTTTCTGTTCCTCACCATCTCCTGGAGTTTGCCCAAGTTCATGTTCATTGCATCAGTGATGCCGTCCAGCCATCTCACTCTCTGATGTCCTCTTCCCCTTCTCAATCTTTCCCAGCATCTGGGCTTTTTCCAATGATAAAATATTTAGATCAGTTCAGTTCAGTTGCTCAGTCTTGTCCAACTGTTTGTGACCCCATGGACTGCAGCACGCCAGGCCTCCCTGTCCATCACCAACTCCCAGCGTTTACTCATGTCCATCGTGTCGGTGATGCCATCCAACCATCTCATTCTCTGTTGTCCCCTTCTCCTCCCACCTTCAATCTTTCCCAGCATCAGGGTCTTTTCCAGTGAGTTGGTTCTTCTCATCAGGTGGCCAAAGTATTGGAGTCACAGCTTCAGCATCAGTTCTTCCGATGAATATTCAGGACTGATTTCCTTTAGGATGGACCAATTGAATCTCCTTGCAGTCCAAGGGACTCTTAAGAGTCTTCTCTGACACCACAGTTCAAAAGTATCAATTCTTCGTCCTTCAGCTTTCTTTATAGTCCAACTCTCACATCCATATATATTTAGATAGTATATATTAATTTCTAGTGTAATTAAAGAATGTAAATTGCAACCAGGGAATCATGAAAGATACAAAATAATAATCTATGTCATAGATATTGAAAGCCATGTTGGAATTTAACAAGATTCTGGATTTATAATGAAAGGTTTATTATTTACCTGAATTAGCAATGTGAATGAGCTGATATGTAAATAATAATGGTCATTCAAGTGACTTTACATGTAAGAGAATAGCAGGAGCAAAGAAACTTCTTTTTTTTTCTTAATCGGATGAAGTCACTGAATTAAGAAAATGAACACTCTTCCCCAGGCAACACTGTGGAAAAAGAAGTAGATATTCTGAAATAAAAGGGAATTGTCTTTTTTTCCTTTTTTCCCTTTTCAGTAACTTCTTTGCCTCTGGTTTTATAATATGACACTTTTCTTTTCCCAGTAGATCTCCAATCCTGGGAATATTTGTCTATGTACTTTTCAGACTAGATGCATTTCTAAACAAGGTTTAGCAAATGTATCCATAACTCTAACTAAAGTGAGAAGTTTTGAGGACAGATATCTTTTGACACTAGAGCCACTGAGTGTTGGATGGAATGAGGGTGAAAATTAACAAGGCTAATGCATTTCTATTTGCTAAAGACTTCTCTCTCTGAGAAGGGGTAGTGTTCTATAGCATTTCTGCCAAATCATAAATTAACCTACAACAGATGACATTAAGGAGAGGGCTTTGTTCAGTAAATGGGTAGGACACCAAATGGCTTTGATATTAGTGTGATGTTAATCACAAGCTACATGATAGGCTGTCATATAATTCCACAATAAAGTGCATATATAGATGCTGTTATTATCTGAACAACATGCATACTAGTATTTGATATCAGTAACCTTAAAGGAAAATAAATGTAAAATTTTGGTAAAAATAGATATGTGGCTACTGTGTTAGAAAGTCATATGTTTAGTGTTAGAAAGTCAACCTGTAGAGTGTTACTAAGTGTCATTTTTTAAACGTAAATGTAGTTGATTAGCCTGGAAGGCCATGGAAATCCACTCCAGTATTGTAGCCTAGAGAATCCCATGGACTAAGGAGTCTGGTGGGCTGTAGTCCATAGGGTCACAAAGAGTTGGACACAACTGAAGCATCTTAGCATGTGTGCACGTAACTGGTTAGCAAACTGCAGGAGACAATGGAGGACAGGGAAGCCTGGCGTGCTGTAGTCCATGGGGTTGCAAAGAGTCAGACGCAACTGAACGACAACAACAGTTGGTTTACAATTTTGTGTAAGTGTCAGGTGTACAGCAAAGTGATTCAGTTATACATATAGATACATATATGCATATTTGTATTCCTTGTCAGAATCTTTTCCTTTATGGATCATTGTAAGAGTATAGGTCCCTGTGCACTATGGTAGGTCCTTGTGGGTTATCTAGTTTATATATAGTAGTGTATGTATATTAATCTCAAGCTCCTAATTTATCCCTTCCTCCTTTCTGGTCATTAGTTTGTTTTCTGTGTCTGTGAGTCTATTTCTGTTTTTTATATAAATTCATTTGTGTCAGTTTTTGAGTCCACATACAAGTGATATCATATGTTTGCCTTTGTCTGAATTATTTCACTTAGTTTGAGAATCTCTAGGTCCTTCTTTGTTGCTGCAAATGACATTATTTCATTCTTTTTCTTTTTTATAGCTGAGTAATATTCCATTGTGTGTTGTGTGTGTGTGTGTATACATACCACATCTTCTTTATCCATTCATCTGTCAGTGGACACTTAGATTCCATCTCTTGGCTACTGTGCATTGAGATGCATGTATCTTTTTGAATTCAAGTTTTCTTTTTATTTTTAGATATATGCCAGCGAGTGGGATTGCTGATGTAGCAACTCCAGTTTTAGTTTTTTCAGGGGACTGCCATACTGGTTTCCACAGTGGCACCAAGAGTGTAGGAGACTCCTTTTACCCCACACCTTCTCTGTCATTTATTATTTGTAGACTTTTTGATGATGGCCATTCTGACTGGTGTGAAGTGATAAATAGGTACCATTTTTGAGTCCCCCCAAAAAGAAACGGCAGCCTTTTCTCCTTTTACCTTCTGACAAGGTGGCTACAAAGTGATTGGCCTGGCATTGAGAATTCCGATGGGCAGGCTCTGGGGCGCTTGTAGCTCTCCTTGAAGAGACGGTAAGGTGCCTTTCTTCAGGACACCAGCTTTATACCACCTAACTCTATCCTTTTTACTTCAGTTATGCAGTGCACATGGGTACATAATTGCCAAATTAAGCACAAAGACTTTCATTGAAGTCACCTTCTTATTACAAGATTATGGTATAGGTTTAGCAACCAAAACATTTGCTTATTCAGTGTGTCTTATTCTCAAATCATTCTGAAAATCAGAGTTCTTCTTCCTAATCCTTAGTTGGAAAAGTTATGGCAGCTAATGCAGAAGTAGTATGTTGGTGCAAACAATTATTAGAGCATTATTGAAAATGGCGTGCATGTGTGTGCGTGTGCTTGGTCGTATCTAACTCTTTGAGACCGTGTGGACTGTAGCAGGCCAGGCTCCTCTCCGTCTGTGAGATTTTCCAGGCAGGAATACTAGAGTGGGTTCTGGAATGGGTACTGGAGTGGAAAGATCCTCCAGGGGATCTTTCTGACCCCGGGATCGAACCCAACTCTCCTGAGTCTCCTACATTGTCAGGTGGATTTGTTACCACTTTGTCACCTGGGAGGCTCCATTGAAAATAGATCCTTCCCATTTATTTTTCTTGAAAATGGAGGAAATAGTGTTTTCTGATTTTTCTCTACTATTCCAAGTGCAAGACAACACGTAATTTATATGTAATTCACACAGCAACAGAAAGGGTTTTCATATTGATTGCTTTCACTTTAATAGTGCTCTACAAACAAATAAAGAAATTAACTAATGTTACCCCTGATCAGATGATCTTTCTTTAGAGATGTGACATTTAATCTGATTATTCATGAACAGTTTAATGAGCGACTCATCACATGCTAGTCATTAGATACTGAATATTAAAATGCAACCAATCATGTAATGTTGATGACAAGCTTCCAATCCTGATTTGTGAGGGAAGAGGAAGCAAGCAAGATGAGTTTAATAGTTGAGTCATATTTCTTCTTGTTACCTCTCACATTACACATATCTGTAGTAAGGGAAAAGAGAATTTCTTAAATCCAAAATGCAGGGATAGCAATCAACTTTTACTCCCTTACTCCAGTTAAATCCTGTGGTGCTTTAACAAAAATGAGGCATATTAGTGATCAATAGATGATCAGTTTATTTCTAATACGCAAGCAACTCCAAATCGATATGTATTTCGGGGATTGCCAAATCTTGTTTATAAATCTACCATTTGGAACTCGAGTCACGTGCTTTCCATACAAAACAACAAAGCATGATCAGATCTTAGGTCATCTTGTACAAGTTGCCTTAACCTCACTGAATTTGTGTTATCTGAGGGCAAAGGATGCTTCTAGTTAGTGCAATGCCTCAAACATAGCTATAGAAATAGAAAGCAGACCATTGTTTTTCAGGACTTGGAGTTGGGGTTGACTACAAAGATGCTGGGAGGAATTTTTGGAAATGTCAGAACTGTTCTGAACGTTCAATAGTTTCCCCAACTTTTGCATTTGTCAAAACTTGTTGAACTTTATACTAAAGAGGATGAATTTTATGTAATGTAAATTATACTTTAATTTTAAAAATGAATTTTAAGAAAGATTCTGCCTTATTATTCTAAAGATTCATATATTTATTCATTATAGAATATTACTGGAAAGAAGCCTGAATTTTTCCAAAAACATCACTGCAACTGACTATTATTTCCAATATCTTTTCCAGTTCTTGCTTCNACAGCGAAATAAATATAAATTACTAGGCAACTTCATACTAGCAATGGTTTTTATTCCACAATCTATGCTCAGATAATAATAATTATTTTCTCATAATTGTCATGCAACTAAGGTCAAACACTAAAAATCATTTTAATTTCCCTTCAGCCTCACTGATCATTTGCAGAGAGCATTTTATTTCTAGGTCAAATTGTCTCAGCACACACAGCTAACTACAGTTGAGCCAAACCAGATTTCTTTCAAAAGCTCTGACATTGAAAGTCTGCTCTGGCATTTCATTTGTTTGTATAGAAAATGTTGGACTCCTTTTGCCAAGTCTGAGCTGTGATTTCAAAATCCTCTCATTGCCTGCCTTCTCAACTGTGTTCCAAACTTAAAACTGAAATTGACCTTACAGTCACAGACAGAGGCAAACATAGACAGAAATATACTCTCAGAGTGTCATTGGACATACACATATAAATAGCACATCTTTAAAAAAATTAATATGGAATTCACAATTTGGGTAATAATATTAGCAACAAATTTAATTACGTAAAAACCTAAGAAGAAATTGGGATTTCTTTCTGAAAACTTAATATGAAATTTTGCTTAGTAGCTCACTTTAAATGATTCAAAGCATTCACTTTGAATGCTTCATATAACTCAACAGCAGCATCATAAGTCATATCACCAGTCGATTCCCTGATACATTAATCAGGACACCTTGTAAAATAGTGAAACTGAAGAAACATAAAAACACTTTTTTATTTCACATTTTTGATGCATATTGCAAATGAAAGCTACTTGAAAATCGTATATTAAACAAAGGGAATTTTGAGGTTGGCTTTACTCCTTGATTGACAATACATTTCCTAAAATATTCTTTGCAGCCATGGTTTGAAACCTCATTGGGTCCCATGCTTTGCTTTTCATTCCTGTATCTTCACTAGCATTTTCTTTCTTTTCTTTTTTAACTGGAAGCTTTGTACCCCCTGCCTGGATTCCCCCTACAGCTAAGTGCTTTATATTCCATCTCACCACTTGTCTCCCAGAGGTAGTTCAGGTGTATTTATCCCCCTTGCTCAGTATTGTTTGAATTATATAATCACAATTAGAGAATGCTCTTAGACTTGATCTTTTCTTAATCGCTATTTGCTCAGGGCCAGGATAGTTTTGGCAGTTGAACAGACCCCGTGTGTAATGTCCATGTGTGGAGTGCCTCCAACCGATGTAGAAAAAAGAAGTGATTCCCAAGTTACAGATATGTAAGACAGATTGCTTTAGAAAGGTAACTGAATGTGAAATTCCAAAATACTAAGATATCAGAAAATATGAGTATAGTAGTTTATTCAAGTCAACATTAGCCATCTGTATCTTATTCCTGACTTTTTTTAAAAAAAGAGAACAAAACCTATATGAATGGTTAAATATGATTATTTAAATTATTTGAGTTGTAGAAGCTTTCATTCTTCTATAGAATCATCTGTATCTGTAATTCATATTATTGTCTGTTATCCTGGTCACATAGGGAACTTTATATTAAGTCATCTGCACACCATTCCTAGATACTCATGCTGTATAGACAAGTTATATGTCAATCCAAGTCTGTGCTAGCGATAAGCCCAACTTTTGTTTTTTTTTTTTGCTTGCATGGAGTATTCTTATATTCCTGTCTCTGAGTTCATATCAAGGTTAAAAGAAGCTGACTGAACTAAAGGGGAGTTTATGACTATTCCCAAATGGTAGCATATCCAAAAGGAAGAACTGACAAGGACTTAAATTATTAAGCATTGCAAGCGATCCCTGTCTTGCTCAAGCGTTGAGTTCCTTGAGGCTCTGACAAATGACCTCTGGCTTGTTGGACATGACAGGTGAGGATGTGAAGGTAGTCCTGTTATACATATTCTATCTGGGCTGAGGCAACTATCACTGGAAATCTCTCTTGGCAGTCCGTCAAAAAATATGCAGATCCTCGTGGATCTGACGACGACGTTTTACATGCTCAGTCTCACTGCTATATCCTTGACTCCATCTGTTAGTTCAGGTGTGTCTATGAGTATTACATATGCGAAGCTAATGGGCCAATAGGCCAGTGTTTGGTGTGTGTGTGTGTGTGTGTGTGTGTGTACACTCTCTCTCTGTATGTGTTTGTGTGTGTGTATATATATATATTTTTTTATTTATTTAAAAACCATGTCATTTTACTTCTCAAATTATATTCATTCTCACTTCATTATATAACCCTTTCCAGTGAAGGAAATTAAGACTACAGATACATTATTAATATAAGCATGTATTAATCATTATAACGTTAATGAGGAGCTTGAGGTCCAAGAACGTGTAAGAGTTGGCAACATCTTCCATCTGGGTAGAGCAAGGATTTTCCTCAAGGTCTCCCTAAATTTAAAGTTTCTCTGTATGATCATGTAAATGTTGACCATAGTCTGGGTTTGATTCCAGATAAGATAGCCACAGCTTACAGAAACACAGAAAAGCTATCCTCAAACAGCGAGTTAAAAATGGCTTATAGAAATATGAAGATATAAAAGTTGGAGTTTATACCTTTTTGTGGCCTTGGTATCAGTAGGGAACACCCCGTCCTTCGGGTCTAGAGTTGTCTGAGACCCTCGATCCATGCCCTAGAGAAGCTGTGAGCTGCCCGGAGGTCTGCTCCCTATTCCTGAGGTCTTCCCTTCGCTGTGGCTCAGCTCTGCTTTTCTGCATCTGGGTCCTCTCCCTCCTCTGTGCTTGGCAGCACTCGTTCAGTTGTGCACGTTGCTTCTCTCAGATCCCTTGCTCTCTTCCTTGATTCCCAAACTTAAAATTGTATTTCCTCATGCGTGGAGTTTGTCTCAGTCTTTGTCTCACACTTGCAGATGCAGCCCCATCTAGGAGCTTGGTAGCACAGTGTTATTTAAACTTCCTGTTATTTACTAATCCTAGATAATCTAGGGTGATGGATGGATGGTAAGCACACTGTTCTGTCCTAAAGAATCTAATGAAAAGTGCTGTTCTCCTCTCCAGTATTTAAAAAAGAAAAAAAATACTATAAAAAGCAGAAAATGACATCATTCTTTGTTAAGACGGAAAACACCTGATAATCACTGACCTTCAGTGAGCACTTTACTATGTTCTACATTCTGTGTGTTCACGGAGCTTTATAAGCATTATCTCCTCTCATGTCATCCCCGCAAGAATCACCTAAGAGGGATCCTGATACTATCCCCACTTGGGGAAGGGAATTGAAATTCCGAGGTTAAAATAAAACTGCCTTGAGGGTAAAATGGCTTTTCATTGCTCCTCACCACCTTTATCCTGATCCATTTACTACAAGCATTTCATCAATGTTATCATCTCTGCATTAGCCTTGTAATTTTAAATTTCGTAGCTCCCCCTCAGGGAGTGGACTTGATCTGAGTTCAGTTTAATTCAGTCGCTCAGTCATGTCCAACTCTTTGCAACCCCATGGACTGCAGCATGCCAGGCTTGCCTGTCCTTTTCTATCTCCCGGAGCTTGCTCAAACTCATGTCCATTGGACTGGTGATGCCATCCAACCATCTCATCCACTGTCGTCCCCTTCTCCTCCCGCCTTCAGTCTTTCCCAGCATCAGGGTCCTTTCCAATGAATCAGTTTTTCACATTAGGTGGCCAAAGTATTGGAGCTTCAGCTTCAACATCAGTCCTTCCAATGAATATTTAGGGTTGATTTACTTTAGAATTGATTGGTTTGATCTCCTTGCTGTCCAGGAGACTCTCAAGAGTCTTCTCCAACACTACAGTTTGAAGGCATCAATTCTTCAGCACTCAGCCTTTTTGATTGTCCAGCTCTCACATCCATACATGACCACTGGAAAAACCTGAGCTTTGACTAGATGGACATTTGTCAGCAAAGTAATGTCTCTGCTTTTTAATATGCTGTCTAGGTTTGTCATTGCTTTTCTTCCAAGGAGCAAGTGTCTTTTAATTTCATGGCTGAAGTCAGCACCCACAGTGATTTTGGAGCCCAAGAAAATAAAGTTTGTCACTGTTTCCACTGTTTCCCCATCTATTTGCCATGAAGTGATGGGACCAGATGCAACGATCTTCATTTTTTCAATGCTGAGTTTTAAGCCAGCTTTTTCACTCTCCTACTTCACCTTCATCAGGAGACTCTAATTCCTCTTCACTTTAGCTAATATGTGACANGTCTGTCACTGTTTCCACTGTTTCCCCATCTATTTGCCATGAAGTGATGGGACCAGATGCAACGATCTTCATTTTTTCAATGCTGAGTTTTAAGCCAGCCTTTTCACTCTCCTACTTCACCTTCATCAGGAGACTCTAATTCCTCTTCACTTTAGCTAAAATGTGACAGAGTCAGAAGAGGAAAAGAGGGAACCTGACTCCAGAATTTGTTCTAGTAAAACTACTTGGAGGCATCCAACACCACCATTCTAGTTTTAGTAGTTTATGAAGTTCACTATTGAGCTTTTTGGTTTTTTTTTTAGTGTGAATTCAGTGAGTACAGGTACCCTACCCACCACTTTTCAAAAGTTTGCCTTAAGCTACTTTGCTTTTCTGAAAGATTTATATAAGTGAGTAGCTGTTGTTGCTAACTGAAAGAGATCCAGAGGATTTTTTCTCTTATGAAAAAAGATGATAAACAAAAATTGTGTTGAGTGTTTGTTGTGCATCAAGCTGTTCTCAAGGCGGTGCACATCCCAGGCAATGAGAGTGACACCACAAAGCTCCTTTCCTGGGAACCACACTCAACATCTCAGGACCCAGTTGCCACAGCTTCAAACTGCCTGTGAGCATCTGTCCTTCGTTTTGATTTATTTCATGCAGCTTTTTTATAATTTTTTAAATTTCTTAATTGAAGGATAATTGCTTTGCAGGTTTTTGTTGTTTTCTGCAAACATAGATGTGTCCTAAGACTTTGACTGTGTGGATCACAATAAACTGTGGAAAATTCTGAAAGAGATGGGAATACCAGACCACCTGACCTGCCTCTTGAGAAAACTATATGCAGGTCAGGAAGCAACAGTTAGAACTGGACATGGAACAACAGACTGGTTCCAAATAGGAAAAGGAGTACATCAAGGCTGTATATTGTCACCCTGCTTATTTAACTTCTATGCAGAGTACATCATGAGAAACGCTGGGCTAGAAGAAGCACAAGCTGGAATCAAGATTGCTGGGAGAAATATCAATAACCTCAGATATGCAGATGTCACCACCCTTATGGCAGAAAGTGAAGAAGAACTAAAAAGCCTCTTGATGAAAGTGGAAGTGGAGAGTGAAAAAGTTGGCTTAAAGTTCAACATTCAGAAAACGAAGATCATGCAGTCTGGTCCCATCACTTCAGCTTCAGAAGCTGAATGGGGAAACAGATGGGGAAACAGTGGAATCAGTGTCAGACTTTATTTTTTTGGACTCAAAAATCACTGCAGATGGTGACTGCAGCCATGAAATTAAAAGACGCTTACTCCTTGGAAGAAAAGTTATGACCTACCTAGATAGCATATTCAAAAGCAGAGACATTACTTTGCCGACTAAGGTCCGTCTAGTCAAGGCTATGGTTTTTCCTGTGGTCATGTATGGATGTGAGAGTTGGACAGTGAAGAAGGCTGAGCGCCGAAGAATTGATGCTTTTGACCTGTGGTGTTGGAGAAGACTCGAGAGTCCCTTGGACTGCAAGGAGATCCAACCAGTCCATTCAGCCCTGGGATTTCTTTGGAAAGAATGATGCTAAAGCTGAAACTCCAGCACATTGGCCACCTCATGCAAAGAGTTGACTCATTGGAAAAGACTCTGATGCTGGGAGGGATTGGGGGCAGTAGGAGAAGGGGATAACCGAGGATGAGATGGCTGGATGGCATCATGGACTCAACGGACGTGAGCCTGAGTGAGCTCTGGGAGATGGTGATGGACAGGGACACCTGGCGTATTGCGATTCATGGGGTCGCAAAGAGTTGGACACGACTGAGCGACTGAACTGAACTGAACTGATAACTTATTAAGGCAATTATATAATCCTAAGTGTATCACAGAACATCAAAATGCATGAAGGAAAAACTGACATAAGTGAAAGGAGACACAGAAAAATCCTCAATTTTAATCAAAGAGTTCAATAGTTGTTTTTCTTTAGTTGATAAAAGTAGAAAATCAATGAGAACATAGTACACCTGAGACAAATATAGAACAACTGGAGCCAAATGATATTAGAGAAGAATCAGCAGTTGCAGAATATGATTTTTTTCAAATATACATGAAACCAATATAAGCCTTAGGCCATGAAACAAACTTCAGTTGAAATCATACCCAGAACAACTGACCCTTGGAAAACAGGCATGTGAGCTGCGTGGGCCACTTATATGTGGATTTTTTTGAAGGCTAAATACTTCACTACCACATGATTGCCATCCCTCCCTTCTCTGTTGGTTGAATTCACAAATGTTGAATTGAACCCAGATAGAGAGAAATGGCATATATGGAAGAAAAATATATGGAGGTCTGACTATAAATTATACTTGGATTTTCAGCTTTGTGAAGGGGAGGCACGCTCAGCCCCTGTGTTGTTCAAGAATCAACTATAAATTCTCTTTAGACACAGATTTAACTGGATCAATAAAAAATACCTATTAGAAAATGTACAAATATTTGGAAATAATATATTTACAAATTACCCACCTGCCAAAGGAGAAATCACAATGGTAATTTCAGAATATTTTAAACTAAAAGTAGGACCTATAAAAATTGTGGAATGCAGCTATAGCAGTGCGTAGACAGAAAAACTGTCATATTAGCAAAGAAGAAAGGACTAAAATCAATCACCTAAGTTTCTACCTTAAAATGGTATTTACAACAGCAATTCAAACCTAAAATAAGCAAGATGAAAATAAGGCCAGAAGTCAATTTAATAGAAAGCAGCTTAATAATAGATGCAATTAATAACACTAAAAATTGGTTATCTCAAAAGAGCAAAAACAGACAAAACTCTGATTAAGAAAAAGACAAATTAATATTGGAAATGACAGGAAAAATATTGTTATAATACTTACACACACTGTAGTGTAATAAGGACATAATATAAACAAATTCAAGGCAATAAATTTGATTAGTTAAATGTATTAGTTTTCTGCAGACACCAATTAACAAATCTGACAGAAACAAAAAAGAATATCTAGATAGTTATAAACACACACACACACGCACACACAAAAGAAGTTAGGTTTGGGAATTATAAAACCTTCCCAGAAAGAAAACATCAATGCTTAAATATATAAAGAAAAAAGAATACCAATTTTAATATAATATTTACTATAAAATAGAAAAGCAAGGGCAGATGGTTCTCCAAATTTACTAAAAATATTATTTTTCTTAAGGTAGAAAATAAATACTAATATCTACATACAGTTTCCATTATAACTAACCTATTGGTTAGGAATATTTGTTGTTTGTCTCCTATTTTATTTTCTATCAAGTTTTAAAAATTTCATTTAAAAATTATATTTGATTCTTTAAATACAAATTTAGCCAACTTTTGTTAATTCCAATTTTTAAATCTCTCCTTTATATATTTAAAAACATTGCCATAATATGGTTTTGTTTTCTGTATATGATACAAATATATATGTCTGATTCTGCTCTTCCTTATTTTTTACTGTGTTTTGCTTATAATGTCTATTTCCTTCTGTGTTTCCTAAACATTTTTTTTAACTATAAAATTGTATTTGTTGAACTTNAGTTTGCAAGGAAATTAGGCCTAACACTCATGTGAATCCCAGAGGAAAGACAGGCTTCCCCTCTAATGTTCTGAAATGTCAGGAAGTCATTTAGAGAGTGTCTTCGGGGGATGTTTATAATTTGCACTGTTGTTGGATATTTTGTATATTGTAGATCAATTACTAAAGGCCCCCTTAGAGGCCAGAAGGTCATCTTTGGTGAAGTGATCTGATACCTTATTGAAGATGTGTCAGTTGTTTCCTTCCTCTTCCCTCTTCTTCCCCTTCCTTCTTCTTTTTTTCCTGTTTCTCCCTTGCGTGTGTTCTTCTGTGCTTAGTCGCTCAGTCCTGTCCGACTCTTTGTCTCCGCATGGACCGTAGCCGCCAGGCTCCTCTGCCCCTGGGGGTTCTCCAGGCATGTATACTGGAGCGGGTTGCCATTCCCTCCTCCAGGGGATCTTCCCAACGCAGAAATCGAACCCAGGTTTCCCACCTGCATTGCATAGAGAGTGGCAAACTGTGCGTGAAGGGATAAACGTAACAAATTAGTCTAATAACCCTACAATATCAATTTGAGGACTTCTATTTGACTAAAAGAGGATTTTGCGGTGCTGTTTCTTTTCAGCTGAGGTTATCCAGACAGTCCACTGTAATCGCTTCCTGTAAAGGTGCCAATAGCCCTGCGGTTGCACAGATCAGCTCTTCTTTGGTGGATTTTTCCCCTCTTTAATATAAAACATCTTAGCCGGGTGAATTTTAAACTCCAATGTTTGAAGGATGAAGTGATGTTGATTTTCTGCAAGAGAAAATAATAGATAGGCTTAGAGAAAGAAAAAGGGAAATAAATCTCGCTGTTAGAGGTCATGTGGAAAGAATCACAAGCAAGCGTAAGAAAGACAGCTTCTGGTGAATAGGGCTTATCTACTAATGCGTGAGTTAGAGGGGGAAAATTGCCTAAAACGTGTAAAAACCTAACTGGGAATAAAGTGAAGCCTGCCCTGCAATAGTTTGGAATTTCAGAGCAAGGAAAACAAGCCTCTCTTAGAAGAAGTTCAAATGCCTGGCCGTTTCTCTACTGATCATTTATAAGAGACTGTATTTTATTTTAGTTATTATGCAAGTCCGTTTCAGTCAGGAGTAGGAGGACAATGCATTTTGTTTCCGTATTTTCTTCTCTTGGATTTTCATGCTTCTCATTTATTGTCTATTTCTACAACTATTTCTTTCAGCCTCAATCTCTGGCTCTTTCTGCTTTTTAGTGTGTGCTTCTGAAAGGCAGGTGTTAGTGTGACCGGGCCCATTGCCGATGACAGTCTAATAGATTATATTCTCTTTGATCTGTATTCGAGAGTTCTGTGCAGGTGTTTGGGAGGAGAGAGCAAAAAACAGTGTTTTCCCTAAAAATTTTGGCATCTCAGAAAGAAACACAATTTCACACAGACATTGCAGATTCAGAACAGAAAAATGTATGCCTCACCAAGAGTGAGCATACTAAAGTCTAGTTGTTGGGTGCTTTAATTTTTATTATTTGTAAACTTGGTACAGCAGCTGTGAAGATAAAATTACTCTAAACTCTACATGAGATTGGATTTTTTAAAAATCACCTCTAGTTTGTAAATGAAAACATCCGCGAAAAGAAGTCCTGGAACAAAATAGGAATGATGGTTGATACGAAATATATATAATGGAAGAAAACTTCTAGGTGGGTGCAGCTATACATGCTGTTTTTTTAAAGAAAAGGAAGGAAAGCAAGCCATATCTTATTAAAGAAGTAGAAATTTAAAAATTCAATTAAGTAAAATTGGCAAGTCCTTCTGAAAACAGAGCTGAGAATACCCAGGGACTGTATACTCTGATAACATTAGCTCCCAAGAGTGAAAACACCATCTGTCTTGTTCACTGCTTTGTCTCCACGTTCAGCCTGATGCACAGTTCGTTGAATGAGTATGTATTTCACAGAGGAAAGTCCTAGGCATTGTTGTCATTCAGCAGTGTCAAGGGAGATTCACCAGTAGTGGTGAGTAGGGTAGGGATCTAACTTAGGCTCTTTGGGAGAAGGCAATGGCACCCCACTCCAGTACTCTTGCCTGGAAAATCCCATGGACAGAGGAGCCTGGTAGGCTGCAGTCAATGGGGTCGTGAAGAGTCAGACACAACTGAGCAACTTCACTTTCACTTTTCACTTTCATGCATTGCAGAAGGAAATGGCAACCCACTCCAGTGTTCTTGCCTGGAGAATCCCAGGGACGGAGGAGCCTGGTGGGCTGCTGTCTCTGGGGTCGCACAGAATCGGACACGACTGAAGCGACTTAGCAGCAGCAGCAGCATTGGGATGGGGCTGTGGGGGACCTAAACTCATACGATCTTTGAGACAGGGATGGAGAGACTTAAAGAAGCAGTAGAGGACACACAATGATATCATCCCTCATTTGGTATCAGGCTTAGGAGGTCTGCATTCCTCAAGTCAAAGTTCTGGGAGAGAAGGGTCTTTACTCTGATAATGCTTTGTGTGTTTCCAGGAAGTGGGGGTGGAAAGTATGAGACCGTGAAACAGAGAAAGCACCTTGGCTGAAGAGCCGAGCAGCAGGGGGGTGAAAATGAGGGGGATTCTGGAACACAATAGCTGCATCACTGTTTTTAAATAGTTTGATTGAGATATACTTATTCACATACCGTACAACTGACCCACTCAAAGTATACAGTTCAATGGCTTTCAGTATTGTACAGAGTCATGCACCCTTGAGCTAGGTCAGACCTGGAGTTAGCGCTCAGATAATCTACCCTGTGTGTGCATATTAATATATGTGATGTGCGTAGACCCATGTGCATGTGTACACATACATGTGAATTTATGTGTGTGCATGATGGGGGAGGGACACTGTGTCCTAGGCCATCCAGATCTCTCTTCAGAAGCGTTGGTCCTTCCCATATAAAATCAGTATATTTTCCCTGGGAATTGCCTGAACTAACATTTTAATCTGAAGATACTCCCTGGAATTTCATATTCACATATATCACTGTTTCAGGTGAAAAATGACTTGCAGTGTTAAAACCATCAAGAAAAAGGTTTCCAATTCTAAATTCATATTAGTGATGTACAGTCTTTTATACACAACTTACAAATGCCTTCTCAAGGTTAACTAAGCCTCAGACAGTCTTTAAATAGCCAAAACATAACTATTTAAAAGCCTGGCAAAATAAGGTGTAGAGAAAGCCTTGTTTTGGAAACTAACATAATGTACTTCACTTCTGCATTCCAGAAGGGAGTTCCAACATTTTTATCATTTGCTTTTGTGTTTATATACCAGAGAAGTATGCAACATATGTGTCTGCATGCATGCACATATACATACATATTTATCTATATATATACTTAAATTAGGAAAATTACTCAACTTAGTTATATATAGAACATTCTTTACAGGGTTCAAAAATAAATAACATATATAACTAGTACAAATATATATGGCATTAGTTATATATACTAAATAAAATATAGTAGGTACTTTATTACATGAAATATAAAATATATGATAATATATACAAATCATTATAAATATATGATGGAATATATAGTTTATATAAGTATGTGTGTGTCAATATGAATAATATAGATTTAATCGATTATATACTGTATTTTGGGCTTCCCTGGCTCAGACAGTAAAGAATCCTCCTGCAATGCATGAGACCTGGGTTCAATACCTGGTTTGGGAAGATCCCCTGGAGGAGGGCATGGCAACCCATTCCAGTATTCTTGCTTGGAGAATCGCCATGGATGGAGAAGCCTGGTGGTTTGCAGTCCATGGGGAGTTGGACATGACTAAACGCAGCACATACTATATTTTTAAAAATTATTTAATTAAGTCAAATAATATTGAGGACACCAATTCATTCTTAAACTTTTCTGAGTTCTCTTACTTGTAAACAGAATCTTCAAATTTTTTGGCATCAATAATACAGTGGTTTCCTTTTAAAGTCATTGCTATTATCCAAAATTGGCTAGACTTGTGTCTGATCAGTATCTAATTAATGGCAGGGTCTTGATTGACTGATTATACCAGGATATGCTATCTGAGCATGACAGTCCCAGGCAGGGGAGCTTGTTTGATCCCTAGCCAGTGAACCTGAAAGAAGGGGTAAAAGCACAGGTCTGCAGCAGACACAGAGCTGGTGACTAGGGAAGAACAAGAATGAAATAGTCCGAATCCAGCTATTTTGCCATGAGACAAATCTGAAAGCAAGTCCTGGTTGGGGGGGGCGGGGGGGAGCTGCACTGGAGAGAAATGGCGTGTGATTATTCTTCAGCCAAGGAGGCTCTGAGGCTGGGTACCAGTTCAGCCATTGCAGGAGCCCAGGGGCTCCATGACATATGTCCGAGTCTTATCAGAGGCCTGGCCGAGGGCAGAGTCGGCCGTGTCAATGACAAAACGGATTACAAGAGGCAGGTGAATGCCAGCAGCTGTTGCCAGTTACCACAGCAGGTGAATCCTGAGTTTCTGCAGCATCTCAACCCAGAATCTAATTTCTTTCTCTTAAAGGACCTCATTCTGGACTTTATCTGGGGTCTCAGCCTTACTCACGTTCCTATGAAGAAATGCCACAAAAAACAACAGCAAGGACAACAACAAAAACCTGGGCATAGTATCTTTCTGTTTAAAAGGAAATGGAAGAGAGAAAATAACTTACTTTGGTCTTTCCTATAGGTTAGATTGATCCTATCTTTGTCAGAATCTTGTCTGAAGGATTAGGTAAAAAATGGTAACAAATTAAGAACACAACAGGGAAGTATGTTTCTCTTGTCTGTTTCTTTGCTACTATACCACTAAAAAAAAAAAAGAAATAAAACATCAATTGCTTAGTCTTGTTGACAAAAAGATACAAAATTCCACCTCGTCCCCCTCTGAGCAATGAAAGAGGAACTGGTGGGAAGCAAGGAGCATTGGGTAAAGGAATCCCCATGGTGGTCTGAAGAGGAGAAAATAAAGATTGATCTGGGAAAGAGCTTGGTTTGGGGGAACCCCGGGCTCAAACTCCAGATTGTCTTTCTTGATCCCAACAGTTAGAAGTGTTCACTTTCTCCTCTAAACATTCATCTTTTCATCTGTTCTTTTAACTAGAGTTTTCTGGGAATGTTACACTACTCTACTAAGCTATATTTATCCTGAGAGGGACTCTCATGTAAGAAAAATACATTTTATATTCATAAGCCAGAGGGAGATAGCAGCGTGGCATGAGAGGCACTCAATAAACGCTGAATGAATTCATGAACATCTAACTTAGGACTTAGCCCCCATTGTTTTTCAGCTGCCAACATTTGCAACTCATCACTCAAACCCAGCACAATCCTTATCCTACCAAAGCTTGGATCTTGGCCACAGACACTTCGTAGATCACCTCAGAGCTGGGAACTCTATCTAACAGGGAAATCTGCCCTGAGTATCACTGGTGGATAAATCTGATAAAATACTTCCCTATTTCTCCTCTTCGTGGTATCGTGGAGACTAGTACAGAAACTTAAATATAATGTTTGCATCTTAATTTTTTTTTTTTTTTATGTTGGAGACAAGCTGATTAATTGGAGAAGAAAATGGTAACCCACTCCAGGATTCTTACCTGGAGAATTCCACCACCAGCACCCGATGGGCTACAGTCCATGGGGTCGCAAAGAATCAGACACGACTACGTGACTATCACCCAGAGCTGATTAATAATGTTGTGATAGTTTCCAGTGGACAGCAAAAGGACAGTCACATATATACATGCATCCATTCTCCCCCAAACTCCCCTCCCATCCAGGCTGCCACATACCACTGAACAGAGTTCCTTGGCTGTACAGTAGGACCCTCTTGGGTATCCATTTTAAATATACCACTGTGTGCACTGCTGCTGTGGCCCAGACTCTCTGTGACCCCATGGACTGCAGCACACCAGGCCTCCTGTCCCTCGCCCTCTCCTGAAGTTGCCCAAGTACATGTTGATTCCCCAAGTCCCTAACCATCCCCTCCTCCTGTTTCCCCCTGTCCTCTTGGCAACCATCAGTTTGTTCTCCAAGTCTGTGAGTCTCATTCTGTCTTGTGAGTAAGTTCATTTGTATAATTTCTTTTTAGATCCCACACACAGGGAATGCCGTATGATATTTCTCCTTCTCTGTCTGACCTACTTCAATCAGCATGACAATCTCTAGTTCCATCCATCCAGATGACATTATTTCATTCTTTTTGATGGCTGGGTGACATTTCATTGTGTATATGTGCCATGTCTTTATCCATTCCTCTGTCGACGGACACTTAGGTTGATTCCATGTCTTGGCTATTGCAGTGTTCATTGCCACACTGTTTACAATAGCCAAGACGTAAAAACAAACCAAATGCCCATTGACAGAGGACTGGATAAAGAAATGTCTTGTCTTCTTAGAGACAGATTTTCAGTTTTATAGAAGTTTTTGAGAGATCTGTTGTAATAAACTATCTGTACCTTTCTATGTCCCAAGGATATAAGGTGGGGGGTGGGCAATGAAAGAATTATTTTCCCCATGAGAACGGATGGAACTCTTATACATTTATAACCAAATATCTTTTCCTCTGTACTATTGTAATAAGGATATAATAATGAAAGCAGTAGGAGGAGGGCATCGGAACTTGCCCAGCAGTCAAGCAGTTCTGCTTCAGGGGGTGTGGGTTTGATCCCTAGTCACGGAACTAAGCTCCTGCATGCTGTGAGTGGTGGCCAAAAAATAAATTAGTTAAAAAATAAAAATTAAAAAAGAAACTGAAAACCATAAAAAAATAGTAGGCTACATCTTAAATTAGGGAACTCTTTCCCTAGAAAAAGAAACAGCTAAAAATCAGATTTTTAGCCTGTGAATAAAATGTTTATCATTCAATGGTTTTTAAATTTTTTACAAGGAAACTAATATTTTCTAAAATAAAATTCCCTTATGAAGATTTTGAGTCTAAAACACATAATGGATTCATGATGTAGCTTCTTGTGGCCTTGAAGGAATTCTCAGATATTTTATAAGCAATGGAAAATGAATTTGAAAGTGCTATTTTCCCAATGTGTAATGCATATTTATAATTTACAGAGTGAAAAACAAAATCGCATTTTTGGATCCTTAAGACCTAACTTAGCAAAAAGCTAATTTACTTTGAGGTCTTTTGATGCATTTAATTTAATTTATTGAAAGTGAATTAATGTGAAATGATAAAATAATTATTAAAATGAAAATCGAAGAAAAGGGATGAATCAAATCAACAGAGGGGGGAAATGGCTGCTGACTGTAGTTCACAGAATAGTTCCCAATTTAACCACATTAACACTAATTGTTAGCAGACAGATGACGGGAAATGCAGTTTGCTTTGTGACGGAGAGGAGAGAAATAGAAAGAACAAGCCAGAATGTCAGTAGGATAAATCAAAGAGTAAACACACTGGAAACCAAAATGAACCTCTTAAGGCGATACCACCCTTTTGCAATCTCGAATGAAAATTCGATAAATGAATTAGAAAACAAATTGTAGTTTGGAAAACATTCATATTCAGGTTGATAAATATATTTATTTGTTGAATGGCCAGTATTTTCAAGACTTTATGTTGTTCATGTGTTTGACATTTGCTAAGTTTAGCTGGATAATTAGAACCAATTCTGTTAATCAATGGCAATCTCCAAAAAAATGATACTGAAAATCTGTAAAGTTTAGCTTGATATATATACATATATATGTGTGAATATATATATATATACATATATATATATATACACACATATATATACACACACACACATATATATATNTACACACACACATATATATATATATATGGGCTGCACAGCTTGTGGGATCTTCCCTAGCCAGGGAATGATTCCATGGCCCTTGCATTGCGAGCACAAAGTCTAAACCACTGGACACTCAGGGAAATCTGGCGATACATTTATTCATACTGAGTGTGATGAATGTATAAAACAACAGAACTGAAATCATCTGACTACTTAACCAGAAGATTAATTTCATGTAACTACATATTGCCATGGTTTCAAACTTCAGTGAAATAAGTGCACGAATTCTTCCCTGTTTTTTAAGACTTTTTGATTTTTTAAAAAATACTGTCCCAAAATAAACTGGAAGCAAGTGAGAATTATTCTGAATATTGTACATTTTTAAAATATGAATAATGATTCTTATTAAATTGGAGAAGGAAATGGCAACCCACTCCAGTGTTCTTGCCTGGAGAATCCCATGAACAGAGGGGCTGGTGGGCAACAGTCCTAGGGGTCACAAAGAGTCGGACATGACTGAGCAAATAAACATCCATTCTTAGTAAATAAGTTTACTTAAAAATTTTCCCCAAATTTACATTTTCTCAATGAGAAAAGTCCTTTATTTAGTATTGCTAATTCCTCTGTATCTTTAATTAGTGATTTAATGGGCTTCCCTCATAGCTTATATGGTAAATCATCAGGAACATCACTTGGAGAAGGAAATGGCAACCCACTCCAGTATTCTTGCCTGGAGAATCCCATGGACAGAGGAGCCTGGCAGGCACAGTCCCTGGGATCACAAGAGTCGGACATGACTTAACAACTAAAGCACCGCCACCACTGCTGTGATTTTTCTTTTGGACTATTATAGTCATCACCAGCAGGATTTTCTTCCTTCTATTTCTTACCTTCCAGTTTATTCCTCCATACTGCAGTCTGCGAGATCCTGAAAAGAAATACAGCTGACCCTTGAAATTCGTGGAGGGAGATTAGAGGTTCCAACCCTCCACCCAGTTGGAAATCTGGATAGAACTTATAGTCAACCCTCTCTATCTCTGGTTTGATATCTGCAAATTCAACCAACCACAAATTGTGTAATATTTACTATTTTTTAAAAAATCCACATGCACGTGAACATGTGCAATTCAAATCCCTGTTGTTTAAAGGTCAACTTTTTACAAAACTGATCATTTTACACCCAACAATGTGTTAGAAAAAGTAGATGTAAGACACACATTTCAGTTGCAAAGAAAATGAAAAAGTAGTGATAATAAGCATAAATGTGTAATTGTAGCTTTGGGCAGGAGGATGCATTCGTTACTCTGAAAGTTTCTCACATTAGAAAACAAATAAATCCTCTGTAAGGTTATCGTATTATTTTTAGATAATGTATTGCTGGGATCTCAGGAATTCAGACAAAAGAATTTCCAAGCTCTCATACCCTATTTTGTGATTTCCATGACACAAAAAGTGGCAGTAACTCTAAAGAAGAACATTTTCTCAAGAATGGAAAAAACAGAATGCAGAATGGACTTTTGCAAACTGACCTGAGATTATCTGTTCTCTGGTTATCTCACTATGAGCTAGCTCTTCTTCCAATCATTACTTGTGATATAGACCTAAAACCAGAGGGCTGTCAGAGTTAATTTATGTGTAAACTCCTCTGAGATTTCTGAACACTTGAGTTCACAAAAAGTTTCACTGTCATGACCCCTTTAAAAATCTTCTTACTTCTGGAGGTGGGTTTTCAGTTTGGATAATTGCTAATGGCTGACTTAAGACAAGAGACATAGAAGGGTATTATGGACTTCTTGCATATTAAGTCAAGCCATTTAAAGTAACTTTGAACTGAAGGAAGAGATGTGAGTATTTGAACACAGGGATGTTTTAGGACTCAACAGGCAAAATGTGAAATTACAATGGAGTGATAGAACTGAGTTATTTCAGTTTATTTCTATTGGCCATTGCAGTTTTGTAGACAAAAGGAGAAAAAACAAAAACCAGTTATCTATAAGTAGCTATGAAGACTTAACTGTGATGGAAAATGAAGGTTGGCCTGCCTGTTCTCCTGCTTTCTTTTTACCATCCAGAGAATGGAGAATAAGGACTCCTTTCTGGAAGCAACATAGTAAAAAAAAACCTTTTCCCTTTAGCTGGCAGGATGTCCATATTAACAGGACAGTGTTTTGATTGCAACAAAAACTGCTTCCAGATGAAAAGAAGATTAAGATTGGAAGACTTGCCAATATGTTCTTTTCTTTCTCACTGAGTAGTCTGTTTCTATTTTTGTTCCATGCGAGGCTTTGCTTAACTTCTCAAGTCGCTGGAGCAGCACTCATTCTCATTGACTACTAGCTTGGTTCTTCATTCATACCTTACTTTTAGCCGTGGTGTTCCACCTCAGTTTCTGTTATCAGTATTTATTGGGTACATTTTGTGTGTCACGTGTTTTGTTTAGCAGACTAAAAATTTAACACTGAACAACATGCCCATGGCCACTGCCTCCATTGTGTCTCCCACACAAAGTTTTGTGTAAAAATTAAACATAGAGTGATTGTTCATGTTTTAACAGAAATGGGACATGTATATTGATACTTGTGCTTCCCAGGTGGTGCTAGTGGTAAAGCACTTGCCTGCCAGTGCAGGAGACATATGAGATGAGGGTTTGATCCCTGGGTTGGGAAGATCCCCTGGAGGAGGGCATGGCCAACCACTCCAGTATTCTTGCCTCGAGAGTCCCATGGACAGAGGAGCCTGGCGGGCTACAATACATAGGGTTGCAAAGAATCATACTCTACTAAAGTGATTTAGCAGGCATGCATGCATGTTGATGCTAAGCACAACACATATTGATACTTATCAACACTTATAAACTACTTTTTGAAAAGAATACAAAGTTTCAAAGCATTTTTTTGTAGAAGAAATACTACATTTTAAAATTAGCCCAGATTAGTCAAGAGATAAATGCCAACACAATGGCAAACAACTAGGAAAAGGCTATAATTGAAAACAGTTTAGAAGAGTTTCCTTGAGTACCCTTGTATCATAATCAATCGGTAAAATTACCTTAGGAGGTATCGGAAATTCTCCTGAAAGTTTATTTATAGAGAGCAATGAGTGGGGAATTATTGAGCATTTAGTCTTTAATATATTTTTTTTTTGGAGAGGCTGAAAGGAAGCCCTACATGTAAAGAGAAGGAAAGAGAAGAGAATGAAGAATAAGAGTGAGAGATTTGCTAAAGTCATACAGCTGGTTCATGGCAAAGATAGAAATCACATCTCTTACCACTTGATCTAGAGTAATCTCCATTACTGTGCCTTTCTGAATTCATTTTTTCCCCCATGGACTGCCTGGTAAAAAATTACAGATTCAGAACTGTTTCTTGTTTATTTTAAATCCCTTTATGGACAAGTACACTGCACTATTTAAAATGGTAATCAACAAGGATCTCCTGTATAGCACAGGGAACTCTGTTCAGTGTTACACGGCAGCTTGGACGGGAGGGGAGTTTGGGGGAGAATGGATACATGTTATGTATGGCTGAGTTCCTTCTCTTTTCACCTGAAACTATCACAATATTGGCTATTCAGTTCAGTTCAGTCACTCAGTCATGTCCAACTCTTTGCGACCCCATGTACCACAGCAGGCCAGGCCTCCCTGTCCATCACCAACTCCCAGAGTTTACTCAAACTCACATCCAATGAGTCAGTGTTGCCATCCAACCATCTCACTCTCTGTCATCCCCTTCTCCTCCTGCCCCCAATCCCTCCCACCATCAGGGTCTTTCAAATGAGTCAATTCTTCCCATCAGGTGGCCAAATATTGGAATGTCAGCTTCAGCATCAGTCCTTCCAATGTATATTCAGGACTGATTTCCTTTAGGATTTACTGGTTGGATCTCCTCACAGTCCAAGGGACTCTCAAGAGGCTTCTCCAACACCACAGTTCAAAAGCATCAGTTCTTTGGTGCTCAGCTTTCTTTATAGTCCAGCTCTCACATCCATACATGACCACTGGAAAAACCATAGTATTGACTAGATGGACATTTGTTAGCAAAGTAATGTCTCTGCTTTTTAGTATACTATCTAGTTGGGTCATAACTTTTCTTCTAAGGAACAAGCATCTTTTAATTTCATGGCTGCAGTCACTATCTGCAGTGATTTTGAAGACCAAAAAATAAAGTCTGTCACTGTTTCCCCATCTATTTGCCATGAAGTGATGGGCCTAGATGCCATGATCTTAATTTTCTGAATGTAGAGTTTTAAGCCAACTTTTTTACTCTCCTCTTTGAATTTCATCAAGAGGCTCTTTAGTTCTTCTTTGCTTTCTGCCATAAGGGTGGTGTCATCTGCATATCTGAGGTTCTTGACATTTCTCCCAGCAATCTTGATTCCAGCTTGTGCTTCCTCCAGCCCAGCGTTTCTCATGATGTACTCTGCATATAACTTAAATACAGCCTTGATGTACTCCTTTTCCTATTTGGAACAAGTCTGTTGTTCCATGTCCAGTTCTAACTGCTGCTTCCTGACCTGCATACAGATTTCTCAAGAGGCAGGTCAGGTGGTCTGGTATTCCCATCTCTTTCAGAATTTTCCACAGTTTATTGTGATCCACACAGTCAAAGGCTTTGGCATAGTCAATAAAGCAGAAATAGATGTTTTTCTGGAACTCTCTTGCTTTTTCCATGATCCAGCGGATGTTGGCAATTTGATCTCTGGTTCCTCTGCCTTTTCTAAAACCAGCTTGAACATCAGGAAGTTCACGGTTCACGTATTGCTGAAGCCTGGCTTGGAGAATTTTGAGCATTACTTTACTAGCAGTGAGATGAGTGCAATTGTGTGGTTGTTTGAGCATTCTTTGGCATTGCCTTTCTTTGGGATTGGAATGAAAACTGACCTTTTCCAGTCCTATGGCCACTGCTGAGTTTTCCAAATTTGCTGGCATATTGAGTGCAGCACTTTCACAGCATCATCTTTCAGGATTTGAAACAGCTCAACTGGAATGCCATCACCTCCACTAGCTTTGTTCGTAGTTATGCTTTCCAAGGCCCACTTGGCTTCACATTCCAGGATTTCTGGCTCTAGGTGAGTGATCACACCATTGTGATTATCTGGGTTGTGAAGATCTTTTTTGTGTAGTTCTTCTGTGTATTCTTACCACCTGTTCTTAATATCTCTTGCTTCTGTTAGGTCCATACCGTTTCTGTCCTTTATTGAGCCCATCTTTGCATGAAATATTCCCCTGCTGCTGCTGCTGCTGCTAAGTCACTTCAGTTGTGTCCGACTCTGTGCGACCACATAGACGGCAGCCCACCAGGCTCCCCCATCCCTGGGATTCTCCAGGCAGGAACACTGGAGTGGGTTGCCACTTCCTTCTCCAATGCATGAAAGTGAAAAGTGAAAGTGAAGTCGCTCAGTCGTGTCCGACTCCTAGTGACCCCATGGACTGCAGCCTACCAGCCTCCTCCGTCCATGGGATTTTTGGTATCTCTAATTTTCTTGAAGAGATCTCTAGTCTTTCCCATTCTATTGTTTTCCTCTGTTTCTTTGCATTGATCCCTGAGGTAGACCTTCTTTTCTCTCTTTGTATTGTTTGGAAATCTGCATTCAGATGGGTGTATCTTTCCTTTTCTCCTTTGCTTTTCACTTCTCTTCTTTTCCCAGTTATTTGTAAGGCCTCCTCAGACAGCCATTTTGCTTTCAGGCATTTCTTTTTGGGGGATGGTCTTGATCCCTGTCTCCTGTACAGTGTCACGAACCTCTGTCCATAGTTTTCAGGCACTTTGTCTCTCAGATCTAATCCCTTGAATATATTTCTCACTTCCACTGTATAATCGTAAGGGATTTGATTTAGGTCATGCCTGAATGGTCTAGTGGTTTTCCCTACTTTCTTCAATTTAAGTCTGAATTTAGCCTTAAGGAGTTCACGATCTGAGCCACAGTCAGCTACCATTCTTGTTTTTGGTGACTGTACAAAGCCTCTCCATCTTTGGCTGCAAAGATTATAATCAGTCTGATTTCTGTATTGACCATCTGGTGATGTCTATGTGTAGAGTCTTCTCTTCTGTTGTTGGAAGAGGGTGTTTGCTATGACCAGTGAATTCTCTTGGCAAAACTCTATTAGCCTTTGCCCTGCTTCATTCTGTACTCCATGGCCAAATTTGCCTGTTACCCCAGGTACCTCTTAACTTCCTACTTTTTCTTTCCAGTCCCCTGTAATGAAAAGGACATCATTTTTGGGTGTTAGTTCTAGAAGGTCTTGGAGGTCTTCATAGAACCGTTCAACTTTGGCTGTACCCCAGTACAAAATAAAAAGTTAAAAAAAGATAAATGCCTCCACACATCCTGTAGGAAGCAGGCTCCCTTTGAAAAGCAGAGGCTCAGGGAAACTATTTTTCTCACCCATTTGGCCTTTAATGTTGCTTGTGCATGCATGGGGGCAGAGAACTAATAACAATAATGGACGTGCTGTCCTTGCTCATAAACATTTGGCTACTCACAGCATGAGATATCTTGTCAGCACCGGGGATGAAATAATGGTGTAAAGATTTACTGTCAGGGAGCTGGACCGGACAGAGCAGGATGGCAGCTTGAAGCAGATAGATGGTCCGGCGTGTTTAGGTCACCTGTGTTTACACAGATGAATGTGTGTGGCATCCCTCGTCTGCATCATTATATTGAGCTGTGTGGGTTTTGTAGCAGGTGTAACTCTCTTTAGAATGTATCATTCTGCTTCTATTGAGAGACAAGTAGCCTCATATCTTGACTCCCCAGAAGTACATGATTTGATTCCTGTGAAAGCAATTTGCAGCTAGATAAAATGACATACATTTTAAGTGGTAAGAAAGGTATCTGTATTATGAACATAAAGAGTTAGTCCAAAACAGTTATTTGGGGTTGCGTAATTTGTTGTTGAAGCATGGACTGAATTTAGT
>SJYQ01000969.1:585224-599269 GCA_006410935.1 Redunca redunca
TATGGATGTGAGAGTTGGACTGTGAAGAAGGCTGAGTGCTGAAGAATTGATGCTTTTGAACTGTGGTGTTGGAGAAGACTCTTGAGAGTCCCTTGGACTGCAAGGAGATCCAACCAGTCCATTCTGAAGGAGATCAGCCCTGGGATTTCTTTGGAAGGAATGATGCTAAAGCTGAAGCTCCAGTACATTGGCTACCTCACATGAAGGGTTGACTCATTGGAAAGACTCTGATGCTGGGAGGGATTGGGGGCAGGAGGAGAAGGGGACAACAGAGGATGAGATGGCTGGATGGCATCACTGACTCGATGGACGTGAGTCTGGGTGAACTCCGGGAGTTGGTGATGGACAGGGAGGCCTGGCGTGCTGTGATTCATGGGGTCACAAAGAGTCAGACATGACTGAGCGACTGAACTGAACTGAACAAAATTGATAGTTTACAAAAAATTAGGCCAGGAGCTTTATGGAAACTTCTGCCCCAACTACATTGAAAGGACAGTGTTTTCCCTTTGTTCTAAAGGTCTTGAAATTGAGTTATTAAGGCCACCTAAGGACAAATTGTGAAGAGGTAATAAATATATATTTTCAATAACCCACATCCTCCATTACTATGCTCTAATCATATTGACGTAGTGGTTTACCTGCAATTATTTTGACACAGAGTTACAAAAAAAAAAAGAACTACATTTCAGATTTTGTCACTTAGTCCTCATCCCTATTTACTGTAGGTCAGAGATTACAGTAATGTTCAGAGCAGGGGAGAGCCTAAGGGGCATGTTTTTTCAAATATAATTCCATTATATCAATCATGCAACCAGTCACACTCCAAAAGCAAGTCTATGTTTGCTTAGGATTTTATTTGTGCTTTTAAAAGTATATTTTCCACCTCCTGTGGAAAATTGCACTTTAAAATATATCACATTGTTGGTGATTTTGGTTTTGGACCAACATGTAGAAACCTCCCAGAAGATCAGGGCTGATGGACCACACTTCAGGTGTAAACCTTGGAAAGATGTAAAGGTCACATTGTCTTCTCCCACCTTAAAAATGAGCATTTAAAAGAGTTCAAGAAAAATCAATGCCCTGCATTAAAAGTTATTTCAGCCTTTTTATTTTAAACTCTGAGAACCACAGTATTTTTTAAAAGCAGCCATGCAGTTCTGTTCTTAATAACCACTTTGTAGCAATACTTTTCTTTAGAGAACTCTCAGGGACAGGGAAAAATAAAAAAAGGAATTAACACAGCTTTTTAGTAGTTCTTGTCTCTCAGACTCTTTGAGAACAATCAGATTTTGTTATCTTTAAAAGAGCATAAATTCACGTTTTGTTCAAAAATGATTCAGTTTGCCACTATCCCTCTAAAGGAATAAATACAAAGGCACTCTCTCTCACTCTTTTGATGCTTTCGTGTGTGCATTTGTTCAGTGTAGTTTTGTCTTTTTTTTAAGATTATGTAATATTTTAGGAAGAATCATATGCTACCAGAGCAGTAAATTTCTTCTGATGAACTGGAAACTGCAGGCTTTTCACTTTTCCTTAGGCAACACTTAATAAGAACACAGAACTAGTTCCAAGCTGCTCAACTCAGTGTTTTTAAATCTTCAATAAGAGGACTTTTGGAAAAACCTCATTTTTGAATAATCACTTGTAGAAACCATAGGCTGCAGAAGAAACTAAATGCTGACCTGTGGGTATACTTTGTCTGTCTTACCTCTAATGAATACCAGCCTCTGTATCTATGACAGGCATAGCCAGAGATGTTCCTAGAATTGAACCCAGAGGACAAAACAAAACTCACTTCTAGGTGTGTGAAGCCTGGCAAAGGAAATGTTGAAATTTGCTGGCCTGCTTAAGTAGGTTTAGAGACCCATCACAATTAAGGATACTCTCTATGTTTATTTCAAAATAAAACAAAGCCTGCTCCACAAATTTGAGATGTTAATATAAGCACTTCATTTGAAGGTTATCCTCTTAATGGCCTGCACTTTCACATATCTTTTTAACAGAAAATTCCAGATGTCCATCTTGATCACATCACCCACGTTTATGTAAGAACCCTGGTGCGGACACAGTCCGAGCCTTAAGGGGGCTGTGCATCCCCTCAGAGTCATAGATCCCATTCCTGTACTGGCAACCACTTGGCCCGCTCACTCTGAGGGACCATTATTAGGATGAAGCCTCACTCAGATCCCAGGGTTTTGAGAGAAGACAACCCTGCTCCTTTATTATCAATTAATTAGATATTCTCTGCTCATGCTGTCCAACTGTGGCAAGTCTTAGCATCAGATTTCCCAAGTCATATACACAACCAGTTCCCTTGGCGCCAGCCAGCTCCTTGAATACTTAACTGAAACAAGTTAGCTAACATAATGAACTTCCAAGCATTCCCTCCAGGAAGTCCTCGTTGAGATTAAGTAGTTTTGCTTTGTAAACCTTCAAAATGAAAACGAACTAGTTGTTCTCCCCTTTCCTTAGATAATGACATTATTTCTCTATCCTTCTACTGAGGTCACTCTTAGTGACACTGGGATTTTCCACGACCCCTCAAGTGATGTCAAGGTGCAAATACCTAGATGAACAAAGGAAATAAGAGAAGAGGTCTGCTTTTAATGTCTATCTTTATTAGCATGCTGCTTTGCTAAGTCTCTCTTCCTCCCTCTCTCTCTCTCTTTCTGCCTCCCNCCCCCCCCCCACACACACATTTCATGTTCTTGACTAAAGCATCAACCATAATTCAGGGTTAGAACTTGAGGCTTTCTGTAAGCTCCTAACTTTCTAAGCTTCAGTTTCCCCATATGTAAAGTGAATTCTAATAATGCAGAACTTGTGTAATTTTTTGTAATAAACAAGTCAAATAATTCACATACAGCCTATAGGACAATGCTGAAACCAGAGTAAAACTAAATAGCCATCATTTAGCCCTCTATTTCTCCCTCTATTCTAGTTAAAATAGCTGTACCTTTGAGCAAGTATGGCCTTTTCATTTGAAGTTATCTCACATCGCATACCCTCAACAGAAATTCTCTCCCTACTTTGTTATACCTAACCCTCCCAAAGCCTAGTCATCATGCTTTCTTCTTCTGCAGACTTCTTGATTGAAACAGCCCCCACTGCTTTCTTTTTTTTCCCAGTTTGCTCTTATACAAAATTAGTTTTTATTGGCTCCAGGTTTTGTTGTCACTGATGTTGACCCTTTGGTGTATTTTCCATAGACAGTCATATCATCTGTGAACAAAGGCAGAGGACCAAGAGGTGAAGAATGGAACCAGTGAGGTTTTCTAAGACTCAGAACTTTAGGCCATTTAGTACCATATCTGCGTCTCCTGTGCTTTCTTGGCCAAAACCAGACTAATGATGAGGGAGGGGACTGAGAAACAAACCCCTGCTTGTATGGAAAGGGAGATCAAATCATAGCACAAAAGGGCTTGTGGGAGTGGGAGCACTGACTATGCTCCTCTTGGCAAATAATGGTCATCACTGAGATTGTAAGTCTTACTGTGTATGTCAGTCACTTCAGGCATGTTTGTGAGGCCATTGACTTAGCTTACCAGGCTCCTAAGTCCATGGGATTTCCCAGGCATAAGTACTGTAGTGGGTTGCCATTTCCTCCTCCAAGGGATCTTCCTGACCCAGGGATCGAACCTGGATCTCCTGGATTGCAGGCAGGTTCTTTACTGTCTAAGCCACCAGGGAAGCAAAGCCTTTGTTTTAGGACTTCTCAAGTAACTACAAGGTACTGCAATATTGGAGATTATTTTTAAAATAATGAAACAATCACCTATTGATAAGACATATTTTTAACTTGTACAATTTGTTGTTGGTATATGTGTGCTCAGTAGCATTTGGCTCCTTGTAACCCCATGAACCATAACCCACCAGGCTCCTCTGTCCATGGGACTTTCCAGGCAAGAATACTGGAGTGGGTTGCCATTTACTCCCTCAGGGAATCTTCCTGACCCAGGAATCCAACCTACTTCTCCTGCATCTCCTGCATTGGAAGGCAGATTATTTACCACTGAGCTACCTGGGAAGATGTTCTAACATAAATAAGAGGTGGCAATTGTATATGCTGGGCTTCCCAGGTGGCTCAGTGGTAAAGAATCCATGTGACAATGCGAGAGATTCAGGATATGCAGGTCCAATCCCTGAGCTAGGAAGATCCCCTTGAGGAGGAAATGGCAATCCACTCCAGCGAAAAAGTTGGCTTAAAGCTCAACATTCAGAAAATGAAGATCATGGCATCCGGTCCCATCACTTCATGGGAAATAGATGCGGAAACGGTAGAAACAGTGTCAGACTTTATTTTGGGGGGCTCCAAAATCACTGCAGATGGTGACTGCAGCCATGAAATTAAAAGACGCTTACTCCTTGGAAGAAAAGTTATGACCAACCTAGATAGTATATTCAAAAGCAGAGACATTACCTTGCTGACTAAAGTCTGTCTAGTCAAGGCTATGGTTTTTCCTGTGGTCATGTATGGATGTGAGAGTTGGACTGTGAAAAAGGCTGAGCGCCAAAGAATTGATGCGTTTGAACTGTGGTGTTGGAGAAGACTCTTGAGAGTCCCTTGGACTGCAAGGAGATCCAACCAGTCCATTCTGAAGGAGATCAGCCCTGGGATTTCTCTGGAAGGAATGATGCTGAAGCCGTAACTCCAGTACTTTGGCCACCTCATGCGAAGAGTTGATTCATTGGAAAAGACTCTGATGCTGGGAGGGATTGGGGGCAGAAGGAGAAGGGGATGACCCAGGATGAGATGGCTGGATGGCATCACGGACACGATGGACGTGAGTCTGAGTGAACTCCGGGAGATGGTGACGGACAGGGAGGCCTGGCGTGCTGCGATTCATGGGGTCGCAAAGAGTCGGACACGACTGAGCGACTGAACTGAACTGAACTGAACTGAACTGAACTGATTCTTGCCTGGAGAATCCCATAGATAGAGGAGCCTGGCAGGCTCAAGTCCATGAGATCTCAGAGTTGGACACAGCTGAAGTGAGTGAGCATATCTGTGTTAGAATCATTTATTTTTGTCTCATTTTGTTCCTATACTGGTAGGACCAATATTTTTTATTGGGCTTTTATTTTTGTAATCTGAATGTATTAAAATCATAAATGCAATTTTCCACTTAAAACTGTCATTATGGCTTTGGTTACTGCCTATTGCTCAGCAATTTTTTTTCTTATCAAAATTCTCCCTGGTTGATTTACTTCTTAATTTTTTTCCATTAAATGGTATAAATTTTAGGAGAGTACTTTTTCTTCTTACATTAGTTCAGAATCATAGATTCATGCATAGGCTCTTTGATATTCAAATGACCCTCACTGGTTTTGATATTTTAGAACTTTCATTTCAGAATCCATTATTTCCTGTCATTGAATTCTTCTGGTTTGTGTTATTTTCAGTAATTTTGTAAGTCATCCATTCTATTTTCAAAAATCACTTATCTGTAAATTTTTCTCATCACGAGGCTCATTTCGATTTTAACTAAAGTTCAGTCAGAATGTATGACATATAATGGTAGGTTTAAAATATATAATAGAGGTATTTGCATCTTATATATAACAGTTATACCAGGAATAAAGTAGAACCTTCCACTTTCCTTTATGAGATAAAGTATGTTTTGATTTAAAAAATAAAAGGTTTGCATCTATTATGTCCTACAGCCAAATCATCCCATAGAAAACTTTGTAAGTTTTCCTACATTGCCTCAGCTCAAAATGTGTCCTTAAAGTCCTTTCTGTCTCTTTCCCCACACTGATTAATATTTGTGCATTACTGTTAAGAGAACTCCAGTCTTCATCTACGTTTTACCAGCTTCTGTCCCAAGATCTAATTCAGAGTAAAACCTTGATCATTTTCCTAATTGTTAAATAGTTTATTTCTGACTTAATCCAACTTTGTCTTTCGCCCACGCCTTTTGACCTGGCAAAGCAAATGGCAACCCACTCTAACACTCTTGCCTGGAAAATCCCATGAATGGGGTAGCCTGGCAGGCTACCGTCCATGGGATCACAAAGAGTCAGACACGACTGAGTGACTTCACTTTCACTTTTCATGTATTTTGATGGGTGACAAGTTGGATGATGTGTCCAGCCCTGAGGGAGATAGGTCCCATTACTGGATAGTGTCTCTCAGGGCACCTCCTTTTGCCATTTCCTCTTGGAAAAAGGATATCTCACTCAGGTAATTCCACAGACACAGTCCAGTCTGGTCCTGTTCACCCTCTGACTTCAGAAAAGGAATCTAGAAAATATGCTTCCTGTTCTCCTGCAACTTAAACCAAACTTCAGAATTAAATTGTATTAAAGAGTGTTGTAGCAAAGAGACCATAGTAATAAAAATATTACTTAAGGTAGGGCTTTTCAAAGAAGAGTTCACAAAAAAGATAAGCTTGAACTAAGCTTTGAGGAAAATGTTGGATATATACTTTTGGAGAAGTAGGAGACAGGTATTTAAATGCAGGAAACAAGGATGAGTTATCTCTTCCACCAACCGTTGGTCGTCTGTGACTCGGAGTATGGTATTTTACCAAAGTTCATATTCTTTTTCTCTAAAAGGAGCAGAGAAATCATCTTTATCTCATGTCTTTTTATGAAGGAGAAATAGAAATACACGCAAAGAAATCAATAAGGATCATGTTCATGGTTTAGCTACCTTTAGCTAAGTATATTAAGTATACACATGAAAAATTAAGGTAATAGATGGCCTAAAATTCCATATTCAGAAGTCGTGAGTTTATCTTCAAAGCCATTTAAAATCCTGTTTCTTCCAGCATCATATTGTAAAGAGAATTATGTGTAAATCTTAGAGATCCAGTAGAAGTGTATGTTAAGTCACGTCAGTCGTGTCCGACTCTGTGCGACCCCACAGACGGCAGCCCCCCAGGCTCCCCCATCCCTGGGATTCTCCAGGCAAGAACACTGGAGTGGGTTGCCATTTCCTTCTCCAAGAAGTATAAGAAGTATAAGCTTTACAGACATGAAGACAAGAGAGAAAAGAGAGACGCCTGTGACAGAAAGCCATTGTAGAATTCTGGAAATGGAAGTAAGGAAGAATCATTAGAGACAAACCAAAGACATGAGAAATGAAAGGTATTTAAGGAGAACAATGATATTTGATGGTTCCAAGAGCTAATGGGAATGGACCATAAGCACCTGAAGCGTGATGCCTAAAAGATCTAGTTAAACTAGAGTCCAAGAGAATGGACTATTCGATTTATCCATTTTGCAGAAGCTAGCAAAACTGGAAGAAGACATTAAATTTTTAAGTTTAAAGAAGCCAGGGCTTTAACATTTATAAGACAAAAATCACAAGTCTCAAAGAAAGAAAAGGCGTGTTAGAAAGCAAATAAGAAAAGAATACTCAGGAGAACATTTTAAAGAATGTTAACTGGCAAGGGTAATGGAGCATCCAAGAGAATGAGTTCAAGGGCCATTGGACGTGGCCATGAAGTCTGTTAGCATAACATCCAGTGGGATGTCTCTCTGTAGAGATGGAAGCAAAGTGAAGCAGCTGAAAGGGGAGCTGAAAACATATATTTATGTTTTCATAAATATAATCATACTACTAAGTAATCTGGCTCTCCCCTATATAGTCACAGCATGCCCTGCCCACCCCCCAACACACACACACACACACTTCCTTCCTGTAAATTGTACAAAACCAGGAACTTTATGGTCTTCCCCTCCTACTTTTAATATTTTTTGTATTCATTCGTGTTAAGTGAGAGTTTATTATAATCAGGGATTCTTATTGATATCTATTGAGTGGTATTAAGTGGTATATGGAATGGTACTGTATGCTGCTGTATATTGCATAATGTCTAAATGTTGTGCAAAAATGTATGTTTGAGTTATAGAAGAAATTTGATGGAATCCACATAAACCAAGCAGCAGTAGCTAGTAGTTAGAAGACTTAATCATCAAATATCTAGGGGAATAAAACAAAGTTTCCACCCTGCACACGGCCTAGTTAACTGTGGCTATGTGAAATTACACAAATTCAGGCACACTAAATTAACTCAGGAACAAGACTGTGCTCAGAAATTACATTTTAACCCACTTATTTCTTAGAAGGATTTGCCCTGTACAATTTTTCCTGCCAATCATTTGTTATCGGGGGTAGACTTGCATTATTAGAACCACAAACTAGATTTAATTTAGGAAAGAAAGCATTTCAGCCAATGAAGAATATGTCATTAAAAATGTTACTTTCATGTTCTGTGGGAGCCCCTATTTCTAGCACAAACAACTTTAACAAAGCACAGCCCAGATCAAATTACTCAGGCATCTGTGTTCTAGGCACACTCTACATCTCCCTACTGCACTGAGTGCTCACTAGCTCAGTCCTGTCTGGCTCTTTGAAACCCCTCAGACTGTAGCCATCCAGGCTCTTCTGTCCATGGAATTTTACCAGCAAGAATACTGGAGTGGGTTGCCATTTCCTTCTCTAGGAGATATTCCTGATTCAGGGATCTAACTCACATTGCCTGTATTTTGAACAGATTCTTTTCCACCACTGAGTCACCAGGAACACCTCCCCCCTCCCCACCCCCAACTGCACCCTGCACTGGACTATTTCTGTGTAGTTACTTTTGTGAATATTTTGAACTCCTCTCAGGTACTAATGTGATCCTATGGCATTTAGTATGACTTCATCAAAGAAGGCTACTTGTTTATAAATCATTGCCAAAAGAAAGACTGAATGAATTTAATCATTACCAACTACACCTATTAAGCTAACATGATTTAAAGAGAAATTTCTAAAATCTTCAATAGTGCAAATTAGTGCTGTTTTATAGGAGAGGAAACAATTTGTTTTCCTAGGCTGTTGTCTGGATCTCTATGATGAAAGAAAGGTTAACAAGAGAAAAGCACACACTTTTTATTTAAGTTTACATGCGTGAAAGTGAAAGTCGCTTGTCATGTCCGACTCTGCAACCCCATGAACTATACAGTCCATGGAATTCTCCAGAACAGAATACTGGAATGGGTAGCCTTTCTTTCCCTTCTCCAGGGGATCTTCTCAACCCAGGGATCGAACACCAGGTCTCCCACATTACACATCGATTCTTTACCAGCTGAGCCACCAGGGAAGCCCAAGAATACTGAAGTGGTTAGCCTATTCTTTCTCCCTTCCTTACCCAGGAATCAACCCAGGGTCTCCTGTATTGCAGGCAATTCTTTACCAGCTGAGCTGCCAGGGAGGCCCTTACATGTCATGGGAGACTCATAAGGAAATGGAGACCCAAGGAAGAGGGTGCACCTGAGCCTTTTTATCCTGGGTTTGATGAAGAGTAGAAAGTTAACAGGATAAGATCCAGGGGTCTAAGCCTTGTGTAGTGAACAGGGGAAGACTTAGCTAGTCCTGTTCAAGGGCCCCTTTCATTTGACGGGTTTATGACCTGCTTCCAGGGGAAGGTTGGAAAGTCCTTCCAGAACCTACCATTTCTCAAATTCCTTTATCTTAAAATATGCAGTATCTCAAATATAGGGGTAGTGAGTCCTGATGGAACACCATCACTTACCAGACCTCAAAACTATCTCTAAGAGTTTATCCAAAATGATAGATATAGTGGAAGGGAGAAAAGTCCTTTTATTGAACAGCTAGGTCTCAGATATTTTGTAAACAGTAAATTCACTCAGCAGTGTTTTGAAATGGATATGATTTATCTAGATTTATAAATAAGAAAACAGGGCCTGAGGGGAGGTAAGGCTTTTCTTTAAGATCCCTGACCGCATGCCTGCTGTCACTTCCTTATGGACTGTAGCCCGCCAGGCTCCTCTGTCCATGGGAGTCTCCAGGCAAGCATACTGGAGTGGGTTACCATACCCTCCTCCAGCAAATCCTCCTGACCCAGGGGTTGAACCTGTGCCTCTTATGTCTCTTGCATTGGCAGGCAGGTTCTTTACCACTAGGGTCACCTGGGAAGCCAAAACACCGCAGACTGCTAGATGGTAAAACCAGGACTGATCCCAGTTCTGACTAATCCTCTTACCCACGTTTTCCTCTAGGTTCTCTCACTAGTCAGCTAATCAAATCTCTCTCTCTCTCACTCTCTCTCCTCCCCTCTCCCCTTGTCGTCATCTTTCCCTTCTGCTCTCTCTGTGAACTGCTTTGTCTCCTGCGTTCTGTGGCTATCTAATAAGATTGATTGGCTTGCTTTTCTCTTTTACATTCTAAGTATAATGATGCTTGTTGACGTAAAATGCCCACACGAAAGTTGGACTGTGCTGTACTCAGTCCTGTCTGACTCTTTGAGACCCCATGGACTGTAGCCCGCTAGGCTCCTTTGTCCATGGAATTTTCCAGAAAAGAATACTGGCGTGGGTCGTCATTTCCTTCTCCAGAGGATCTTCCTGACCCAGGGACCGAACCCTCGTCTCTGTGTCTCCTGCATTAGCAGGCAGGTTCTGTAACCACTGTGTCACGTTTCACTTGGGGAGAAATGAGGACTATAGCTTGAAAAACTGCTCCGAAGAGACAGGGGTAAAGCGGAGGAGAGATCAGTATATATGTAGGTTTGGTTTTGGTGAATGGTGAGAACATGCAATCAAGCACACATTTTTTGCAAGTTTCTGCTAGTGCCATGAACATTACTGTTGGTCAGACACTACCAGAAAGGATGTTAGTGCTTTTCTAGATATGAGGAGTTGCAAGAATTGGGCTCATAAAATCCGCTCCTGACAATCTGAAGGCCTGTTCTGCTAGATTTCTCCTGTGCACAGAGTGCCTCATTTCTGCTCTTCCCCTTGAGTTCATTTCAGGCTGTGTTGAAAATCAGCAGCAGCAACACATGACTTATCCCTTTCAGTGATAGATGGTAAGAGCCCACGTTGCCCATGGTAGATGGCAAGTGCCAATTTGTAGTTGACATCTTTAACCCACTTTTGTCTTAATTTTTGGATACTTGATACGTTGGTTGCAAACTCCCTCTAAAACTTTCAGGACTGCATTCTTGTCTCTTCCCCCAAGCCAGATGGGTACCCTGTCTCTCTACCTCACACTCCAGAGCCTATGGACATAGTCGTACTTTACTCATTGAATTGTCAGCAGTGACTCTGCCTCAGCAGCGCAGTAGCCAGCAAGACTGACTCTTGAAAGGCAAACACATCATATCTTAGTCATTCACGCATCTCTGGTGTCTGAAACGGTGCGTTAGTTCAGTTCAGTTGCTCAGTCATGTCCTACTCTGCATCCCCATGGACTGCAGCACTCCAGGCTTCACTGTCCACCACCAACTCCCAGAGGTTGCCCAAATGCATGTGCATCGAGTCGGAGATACCATCCAAATATCTCATCCTCTGTCGTCCCCTTCTCCTCCCACCTTCAACCTTTCCCAGCATCAGGGTCTTTTCCAATGAGTCAGTTTTTCGCATCAGGTGGCCAAATTGTTGGAGCGTCAGCTTCAATCATCAGTCCTTCCAATGAATATTCAGGACTGGTCTCCTTTAGGATGGACTGGTTTGATCTCCTTGCAGTCCAAAGGACTCTCAAGAGTCTTTTTCAACACCAAATTCAAAAGCATCAGTTCTTTGGCGCTTAGTTTTCTTTTTGGTCCAACTCTCACATCCATACATGACTATTGGAAAAACCATAGCTTTGACTAGATGGACCTTTGTTGGCAAAGTAATGTCTCTGCTTTTTAATACGCTATCTAGATTTGTCATAGCTTTTCTTCCAAGGAGCAAGCGTCTTTTAATATTCATGGCTACAGTCACCATCTGCAGTGATTTTGGAGCCCAAGGGAAAAAATGTCTAGCTCAGCATAGGTACTCCGTGGAGATTTGAGAAAGACAAATAAATTGAAGGATCAATCAATTAATATGTTTGGCTTTGGGGAGTTCAGTTATTTTCACCCCAAACTGGTTCTTCCTCCCCTTCTAATTTTTCTCTTACAGGCAATATATCCTCGTTTGGTTAGAGAGAATTGTTCTTTGTTTACTTGAAATGGATTTACAAAAATGCTAACATGTATTACTAATATATACTTACATATGTGAAGCACATCTGGCTTAATTTGTAAGAACACAGGCTAAACAGACTGCCTGGGTTCAAAGAACAGCTCTACCAGGTGACTCAATTTGTGACCTTAGATTCCCTACTTTATGAAATCTCAGTTTTGTTGTTGCTGTTTTATCTAAAACAATTGGAAAGGCTTTTTCACCATTTTGTTTACTTATGAATTCTAAGCACCTAGGGTGAAATTGGTAATCAATGCGTTTTTGTTGTTCAGTCCCTGAGTTGTGGACAGGTCTTTGCAACGCCATGGACTGCAGCATGCCAGGCCTCCCTGTCCTTCATTATCTCCCAGAGTTTGCCCAAGTTTATGTCCATTAGTGATGCTATCCAACCATCTGATTCTCTGCCACCCTCCTCTTTGCCTTCAATCTTTCATAGCATCAGGGTCTTTTTCCAATGAGTTGGCTCTTCGCATCAGGTGGCCAAAATATTGAAGCTTCAACATCAGTTTCAGCATCAGTTTTTCCAGTGAGTATTTGGGTTGATTTCTCTTAGGATTGACTGGTTCATTTTCCTTGCTGTCCATGGGACTCTCAAGGGTCTTCTCCAGCATCACAATTCAAATGCATCAATTCTTTGGCTCAATGCATATGGTTGAATAAATGCATGCCTTATAATATCTACTTTTTTTGGTTAGTGTAGGATTTCAATAGGCTGATATATACTAAGTGTTTCAAAAATGCCCACATAGTAAGAGCTCAATAAACTTGCCATGGTTATTATGTAAGTGCAACTCCACCACACAAATACTAGTTACAATTTATTATGCCATTGGCATTTTCAAAAGTTCTTATGTAAATGAGCCATAAACATGTCTATTGTTGGAGACAATATCCTAAATGCTTTTCATTGTTATGAATTCAGTGACATAAAAGTTTCATTTCATATCAGTACATATGCTTCCTTTGATAAGTCAAGGGGAGTTGCATACCCTATACTCTTTCCTAGTTCTCTTGATCCATGATGCTCAAGGTGAAATTTAATGCTTGAACTACTTCCTCATGCTATGTTGGTAAAAGTTTTCTATGCTAATTTGAATATTTTTTGGATAAAAATTCCAAATCTTCTATGCTTTGTAATATTTTCTATTCATATAGCATTGTGATACATAAAATTATATAATGTATAATATTTTCAGGAAAGCATTTATTAGGCATTCTAAATATTTTCTTGGGCTCCAAAATCACAGTAGATGGTGACTGCAGCCATGAAATTAGAAGACGCTTGCTCCTTGGCAAAAAGCTGTGACCAACCTAGACAGTACATTAAAAAGCAGAGACATTACTTTAATGACAAATGTCCTTCTAGCCAAAGCTATAGTTTTTGCAGTAGTCATGTATAGATGTGAGTGTTGGGCCATAAAGAAAGCTGAGCACCAAAGAATTGATGCTTTTCAACTGTGGTGTTAGAAAAGACTCTTGAGACTCCCTTGGACTGCAAGGAGATTAAACCAGTCCATCCTAAACGAGATCAGTCCTGAATATTCATTGGAAGGACTGAAGCTGAAACTCCAATACTTATGCCACCTGATGTGAAAAACTGACTCATTGGAAGAGACCCTGATGCTGGAAAAATTTGAAGGTAGGAGGCAAAGGGGACAGCAGAGGATGAGATGGTTGGATGGCATCACCAACTTGATGAACGTGAGTTTGAGCAAGCTCCAGGAGTTGGTGATGGACAGGGAAGCCTGGCATGCTGCAGTCCATGGGGTCACAAAGAGTCGGACATGACTGAGTGACTGAACTGGAACTAAATATAAAATGTATCCTGTAACACAGTTTGTATATAATTCATCATATTATTATTTCCAGATAATTCACCAATTTAAGTATAACTGTCAAACAATATCCATTAAGAAATGTATTAGAGAATGCAATACATTGGAATTTCTGCTACTGGATGTTTAGTTATTTGAGTATAACTATACTTATGAATCGGAGAAGGCAATGGCATCCCACTCCAGTACTCTTGCCTGGAAAATCCCATGGATGGAGGAGCCTGGTAGGCTGCAGTCCATGGGGTC
>SJYQ01000969.1:620460-647015 GCA_006410935.1 Redunca redunca
CTTGCCACCTCTTCTTAATATCTTCTGCTTCTGTTAGGTCCAGACCATTTCTGTCCTTTATCGAGCCCATCTTTGCATGAAATGTTCCCTTGGTATCTCTAATTTTCTTGAAGAGATCTCTAGTCTTTCCCATTCTGTTGTTTTCCTCTATTTCTTTGCATTGATCGCTGAAGAAGGCTTTCTTATCTCTTCTTGCTATTTTCTGGAACTCTGCATTCAGATGCTTATATCTTTCCTTTTCTCCTTTGCTTTTGGCTTCTCTTCTTTTCACAGCTATTTGTAAGGCCTCCCCAGACAGCCATTTGCTTTTTGCATTTCTTTTCCATGGGGATGGTCTTGATCCCTGTCTCCTGTACAATGTCATGAATGTCATTCCATAGTTCATCAGGCACTCTATCTATCAGATCTAGGCCTTTAAATCTATTTCTCACTTCCACTGTATAATCATAAGGGATTTGATTTAGATCATTCCTGAATGGATAGCGGTTTTCCCTACTTTCTTCAGTTTGAGTCTGAATTTGGTAATAAGGAGTTCATGATCTGAGCCACAGTCAGCTCCTGGTCTTGTTTTTGTTGACTGTATAGGGCTTCTCCATCTTTGGCTGCAAAGAATATAATCAGTCTGATTTTGGTGTTGACCATCTGGTGATGTCCATGTGTAGAGTCTTCTCTTGTATTGTTGCAAGAGGCTGTTTGCTATGGCCAGTGCCTTTTCTTGGCAAAACTCTGTTAGTCTTTGCCCTGCTTCATTCCACATTCCAAGGCCGAATTTACCTGTTACTCCAGGTGTTTCTTGACTTCCTACTTTTGCATTCCAGTCCCTGTAATGAAAAGGACATCTTTTTTGGGTGTTAGTTCTAAAAGGTCTTGTAGGTCTTCATAAAACCGTTCAACTTCAGCTTCTTCAGCATTACTGGTTGGGCCATAGACTTGGATAATTGTAATATTGAATGGTTTGCCTTGGAGATGAACAGAGATCATTCTGTCGTTTTTGAGATTGCATCCAAGTACTGCATTTTGGACTCTTTTGTTGACCATGATGGCTACTCCATTTCTTCTGAGGCATTCCTGCCTGTAGTAGTAGATATAATGGTCATCTGAGTTAAATTCACCCATTCCAGTCCATTTTAGTTCACTGAATCCTAGAATGTTGATGTTCACTCTTGCCATCTCTTCTTTGTCCACTTCCCATTTGCCTTGATTCATGGACCTGACATTCCAGTTCCTATGCAATATTGCTCTTTACAGCATTGGACCTTGCTTCTCTCACCAATCACATCCACAGCTGGGTATTGTTTTTGCTTTGGCTCCATCCCGTCATTGTTTCTGGAGTTATTTCTCCATTGATCTCCAGTAGCATATTGGGCACCTACCAACCTGGGGAGTTCGTCTTTCAGTATCCTATCATTTTTTCATACTGTTCATGGGGTTCTCAAGGCAAGAATACTGAAATGGTTTGCCATTCCCTTCTCCAGTGGACCACATTCTGTCAGACCTCTCCACCATGACCCGCCCATCTTGGGTTGCACCACGGCCATGGCTTGGTTTCATTGAATTAGACAAGGCTGTTGTCCTAGTGTGATTAGATTGACTAGTTTTCTGTGAGTATGGTTTCAGTGTGTCTGCCCTCTGATGCCCTCTTGCAACACCTACCAGCTTACTTGGGTTTCTCTTACCTTGGGCGTAGAGATCAATGGATAATACAAAATTATGCAGTGTCAGCTGCCCTGCCTCTTATCGAGACCAGGCTTTCTCTCTGCACACCTAGCTGTATACACAGGTCTTAGGTGATTTACATCATCTTCTGGCCAGGAAGCCTATTAACATTTATGGCCCTTTTCAGATAAGGGTCCATCAAGCAGAAAACTTATTTGCCTTAAAAGTGTTGTTCTTACAAAAGTCTGGTGCCACTCTCAGAAATCACTAATTAAGGTTACATTCTTATATGGCAAGGACACCACAATTTATAACAAGGAAAGAGGAATACAGTGATTTATAACAAAGAGAAAGTTCACTAGCTCAAAAGTCTAGTGTTGCTAACATCAAAACTACTACATTCCTTTTTCTATATCCCAATTACATTGATTAATATCCTCCAGGTGCCTAAAAGATAAAGAACATGGAGGCCTGGCAGCAGTCATTGACTCAGCAGTGAAACCTATCATCAGTATAATTCTTACTGCTAAGTTGCTTCAGTCGTGTTCAACTCTGTGCAACACCAGAGATGGCAGCTCACCAGGGTCCCCCATCCCTGGGATTCTCCAGGCAAGAACACTGGAGTGGGTTTCTATTTCCTTCTCCAATGCATGCAAGTGAAAAGTGAAAGTGAAGTCCCTCAGTCGTGTCCGACTCGTCACGACCCCATGGACTGCAGCCTACCAGGCTCCTCCGTCCATGGAATTTTTCAGGCAAGAATACTGGAGTGGGGTGCCATTGCTTTTTCTGAGCTCTTTAGAAAAGGCTCTATATCGTTAAGATGTTTTAAGCTGTGTGCCTCTCACAGTTGAGGGGCTGTAAACAATCACAAGTTGTAAAAGTCTCTAACTGCCAGGCAAGTTAGAGAGCCATCAGAAGGGTCTGAGCTGAGACACTCCTTTTATATGCAGAAGACTGTTAACTGGAGCTCTAAGTTCACTCTTTCCAGAGAAAGGTGATCGGGGATGGCCCCCTGTTATGTCAGAAGAGTGGAAAGCACAGTAAACTAAAGCAGGCAGGCTCTGGCTTTGGGGGTAGATGCTCAAGAGAGTCCAGGGGTACCCCGAGGCCTGATCTCAGCCTTTGCTTTTTGCCAGGCCCCCTTCCTCATGACCTTTGCCACAGGCAGGATTCCCCATGCTGGCTCCCAGCATACTCTTACTATCTTACTCCCTCAAATTACCCTTTCCACATTGTTCACTCAGTCTCATCTCAAATCTGTGCATCATGCAGTGGTCAAGTTGGCAGGAATACAAGAATTTAATGTGTAAATTCAACAGTATTAAGAGATGTATGAAATAGGCAAATTCGTTTTCAGTGGCTACTTTCACAGTGGATAGCCTTTAATGGTAATGACTTGGGTTAGATTCAAACCAGTGACCTAGAAGTTTCACGTCCTGAAGCCCATTACTAATCTGCTGAGACATCTCCCAATGCACTGGGATACTTGTAAAATCACTGACTTTAAAATTCCTTAAACTAGTCAGAGATGACATCGTAACCAGAAAATAAGGAATGTGTTTTTCAGGTTCCTGGAGATAACGGGCACATTTATGGTTTTCATCTCTAGTTACTGTCATCTCAGCAGTCTTATCTAGTCTCCTACACTCCCTGTTGTCTTGTAGAAATACTTTTCTGTCACAGTTTATGCTTTCATATGATAAACATTTACATGAAGACCTGTCACAGTTGCAAGCATTTAAAATGCATTTAGAAAATGCAACTTTGTGTTATATTTGAATTGACATTTTCCCTACATAAAAACCTTGAAAATGTAAACCAATAAAGGCCAGCCTCTTATGAGCTGACCTCTTTTTATGCTTACTAAAAGTTATCCTTTAGGAAATCTATCCTTAGATTTCCTAAGCTTCTAATCAGCACTGGCTAATTGTGGGTGCTTTCAGCTGGAGCATGCAGTGAGGCAGATGATCAGCAAACTGGAGAAATGTTTAATTTGCACTTGCAATTTTAACCTATTGTCAAACAGCGAAAATAGAAAGGATGAAAATGACCATTTTAACTGCAGTTAAGAAATAATTAAAACATTAATATATCAGGAAGAGTGTGGACCCACAAATAACAGACCTCCATTCAGACATTGAGCTGTCTGACCTTGGACAAGTTACCTAGTTACTCTAAGCATCAGTTTGTTTGTAAATTGAAGATCATCGTGCTTTTATTTTAAAGTGTGGTGGGGAAATGAGATGAGTCTGTGCAACATACATGCATGCTCAGTTGTGTCCAACTCTCTGTGACCCCATAGTCTGTAGCCAACTAGACTCCTCTGTCCATAGGATTCTCCAGGCAGGAATACTGGAGTGGGTTGCCATCTCCTACTCCAGGGGATCTNAACTCTCTGTGACCCCATAGTCTGTAGCCAACTAGACTCCTCTGTCCATAGGATTCTCCAGGCAGGAATACTGGAGTGGGTTGCCATCTCCTACTCCAGGGGATCTTCTCGACCCCAGGATTGAAGGAGAAATGAGACAGAAGCTCTAAATGACCTAATGCAGTGTAAGTCATATGACAGCTACTCAAGAAGGGATGGATATTATGACTATTAAATTGAATATTAATCACGTTGATGCTCATCCTACCATAATACCAATCAAAATGTAATCCTTTGTTTACCCTACAGTTAACCAATCAGTGTGGTGTAAAACTGCTATGAAACACACCATCCATCATATTCACCAAGGTTCCTTCCATTGAGCTGTAATATACAATAAAAGAGCTCTGGATTTGAAATCAGGAAAGTGAGTTTTAATTCTGGTCTTGATGTTTACTTGTGTGATCTTGAGCAAATCATTTAACACCTCTGAACCTTAGACTTTTTAGCTATAAAATAGAGACCTACTTTATATCATTGGGAGAGTTATGTAATATCAAAGAAGCTTGCATTTTGCTAATAGTTCAGGCATTTAATAGTGTTTAATTAATGGTAATAACTTCCAAATGTAGTAAATGCCTTCAGAAATTTATGCTTGGAATTAGGTCTGTTTCCTTTCACAAATTAATATATTTTTATATCAAATATTCTATCCCAGTGCTTTGAGTTAGTTGTCTGCTTTGGATGCTATTTGCCAAAATAATAATAATAAAAATAATACATATATATATATGCAAAAAATTTAATTTATTCAGTCAGATTTCTGTAATCCATTAGAATCATTTCCTCATATTCTCTAATGCATTTTTGAGTTTTTCCTCTTTTAATTTTTTCATTTCACTTGAGTTCTTTTTATTGGAAACAGTTAAGGTATACATTATTACTATGCTAGCCTAGGCTCCAGTGTCCTTAGAAGAGGGAAAGATGCTGGAAATCATTGATTTAGTTCCTAAATCTATCAGTATGGCAGCCTCTTTCAAAGGACCTATGCCAAGTCTGTTCTGTTCAGTGTTCCTGACCCCTCAGCAGGCCACTGTCAACCCTCCCCTCCGCTGGAGACTCCTGGACACACGCAAGTCTGGCTCAGTCTCTTTTGCGTACACTGCTCCTTTCTCATGAGTTCTGGTGTGCACAAGACTTTGTTTGTGCCCTTCAAGAGTCTGTTTCCCCAGTCCTGTGAAAGCTCTGTAGTCATATCCCACTGGCCTTCAAAGTCAAATTCCGTGGGATTTCTCAGTCCTTTGTCAGATCCTCAGGTTGGAAAATCCGCTGGGGGTCCTGGAACTTTTGTGACGGTGCGAGAACCTCTTTGGTGTAATTGTTCTCAGTTTGTGGGTGGTCTGCGTGGTGGCTCTGTGGTGGGGCTCATGTGCTGTGCCTCCCAGGCCTGCTGCAGCCGGAGCCCCTGCCCCCGCGGCAGGCCACTGCTGGTCTGTGCCTGCTCAGGAGACACTCAGACACTCAAAGGCAGCTGTGGCTCAGTCTCTTGTGGGGTCCTTGGGTCCTGGTGAGCACAAGGTTTTGTTTGAGCCTTCCCATCATCTCTGGCAGGTATGGGGTTTGATTCTAAACAAAATTTTGCCCCTCATACTGTCTTGGGGCTTCTTCTTTGCCCTTGGATGGGGATATCTTTTTTGGTGGGATTCAACATTCTCTGGTTGATGGTTGTTCAGCAGTTAGTTGCAATTTTGGTGTTCTCACAGGAGATGAGGGAACATGCAGGGAGAGAACGCATTGCCACCCATCAACAGATAATTGGATTGAAGATTTACTGAGCATGGCCCCACCCATCAGAGCTAGACCCAGATTCCCCCACAACCAGTTCCTGCCATCAGGAAGCCTCCACAGTCCTCTCATCCTTATCCATCAGAGGGCAGACAGAATGGAAACCACAGCTACAGAAAACTAATCAAACTGATTACTTGGGTCACAGTCTGGTCTAACTAAATAAAACTTTGAGACAGGCTGTGTAGGACCACCCAAGACAGATGGGTCATGGTGGAGAGTTCTGACAAAATGTGGTCTGCTGGAGAAGGGAACGGCAAACCACTTCAGTATTCTTGCCTTGAGAGCCCCATGAACAGTATGAAAAGGGAAAAACGTAGAACACTGAAAGATGACCTCCCCAGGTCAATAGGTGCTCAATATGCTACTGGAGAAGATTGGAGAAATAGCTCCAGAAAGAATGAAAAGGCTGAGCAAAAGTGAAAACAGTGCCCTGTTGTGGATGTGATTGGTGATGGACGTAAAGTCTGATGCTGTAAAGAATAATATTGCATAGGAACCTGAAATATTAGGTTCATGAGTCAAGGCAAATTGGATGTGGTCAAACAGGAGATGGCAAGAGTGAACATTGACATTTTAGGAATCAATGAACTAAAATGTACCTGAATGGGTGAGTTTAATTCAGATGACTATAATATCTACTAATTAGGGCAAGAATCCCTTAGAAGAAATGGAGTGGCCCTCATAGTCAATAAAAGAGTCTGAAATACAGTACTTGGGTGCAATCTCAAAACGACAGAATTATCTCTGTTCCTTTCCAAGGCAAACCGTTCAGTATCATAGTAATCAAGTCTATGCCCCAACCACTTATGCTGAAGAAGCTGAAGTTGAAATGTTCTATGAAGACCTACAAGACCTTCTAGAACTAACACCAAAAATAGATGTGCTTTTCATCATTGGGGACTTGAAAGCAAAAGTAGGAAGACAAGAGATATATGGAGTAACAGGCAAATTTGGTCTTGGAGTACAAAATAAAGCAGGGCAAAAAAATAACAGAGTTTTGCCAAGAGAATGCACTGGTCATAGCAAATACCCTCTTCCAACAATGCAAGAGATGACTCTACACTTGTACATCACCAGATAGTCAACACCGAAATCAGATTGATTATATTCTTGGCAGCCAAAGATGGAGAAGCTCTATACAGTCAGCAAAAATAAGACCAGGAGCTGGGTGTGGCTCAGATAATGAACTCCTTATTGCCAAATTTAGATTTAAATTGAAGAAAGTAGGGAAAACCACTAGACCATTTTGGTAGGACCTAAATTAAATCCCTTATGATCATACAGTGGGAGTGACAAATAGATTCAAGGGATTAGATGTGATAGAGTGCCTGAAGAACTATGGACAAAGGTTCATAGCATTGTTCATGAGGCGGTGATTAAAAACCATTCCCCAAGAAGAAGAAATGCAAGAAGGCAAAATGGTTGTCTAAGGAGGACTTACAAATAACTGAGAAAAGAAGAGAAGCAAAAGGCAGGCAAAAGAGAAAAGGAAAGATCTATCCATCTGAATATGGATGTGCAAAGAATAACAAGGAGAGACAAGAAAGTCTTCCTAAGTGATCAATGCAAAGAGATAGAATAAAACAGTGGAATGGGAAAGACTAGAGATAACTCTGAGAAAATCAGAGATACCAAATGAATATTTCAGGCAAAGATGGGCAAAATAAAGAACAGAAACAGTATGGACCTAATGGAAGCAGAAGATATTAAGAAGAGGTGGCAAGAATATACAAAAGAACTACACAAAAAAGATCTTCATGACCCAGATAACCACGATGGTGTAATCACTCACCTGGAGACAGCATTCTGTAATGTGAAGTCAAGGGGGCTTGCTGCTGCTGCTGCTGCTGCTAAGTCGCTTCAGTCGTGTCCAACTCTGTGCGACCCCATGGACAGAAGCCCACTAGGCTCCTCTGTCTCTGGGATTCTCCAGGCAGGAATACTGGAGTGGGGTGCCATTGCCTTAGGAAGCATCAATACAAAGCTAGTGGAGGTGATGGAATTCCAGTTGAGTTATTTCAAATCCTCATAGTTGATGCTGTAAAAATGCTACACTCAATATACCAGCAAATTCGGAAAACTCAGCAGTGGCTGCAGGACTGGAAAATGTCGATTTTCATTCCAATTTCAAAGAAAGTCAATGCCAAAGAATGTTAAAACTACCACACAATTGCAGTCATCTCACACACTAGCAAAGTAATGCTCAAAATTATACAAGCTAGGCTTCAATAGTATGTGAACTGAGAACTTCGAAATGTTCAAGCTGGATTTAGAAAAGGCAGAGGAACCAGAACTCAAATTGCCAACATCGTTGGATCATAGAAAAAGCAAGATAATTCCAGAAAAACATCTACTTCTGCTTCATTGACTATGCCAAAGCCATTGACTTTGTGGATCCCAACAAACTATGGAAAATTCTTAAAGAGATGGGAATACCAGAGCACCTGACCTGCCTCCTGAGAAATCTGTATGCCGGTCAAGAAGCAACGTTTAGAACCGGACTTGGAACCATGGACTGGTTCCAAATCGGGGAAGGGTTACATCAAGGCTGTGTATATATCACCTTGCTTGTTTAACTTACATGCAGAGTACATAATGTGAAATTCTGGGCTGAATTAAGCATAAACTGGAAACAAAATTGCCAGGGCAAATATATCAATGACTTCAGATATACAGATGACATCACCCTTATGGCAGAAAGCAAAGAGGAACTAAAGAACCTCTTGATGAAAGTGGAAGAGGAGAGTGAAAAAGTTGGCTTAAAACTCAACATTCAGAAAACTAAGATCATGGCATCTGGCCCCATCACTTCATCACCAATAGATGGGGAAATAATGGAAACAGTGACAGACTTGATTTTCTTGGGCTCCAATATCACTGCAGATGGTTATTGTAGCCATGAAATTAAAAGATGCTTACTCCTTGGAAGACAAACTATTGGACAGCTGATTAAAAAGCAGAGATATTACTTTGTCAACCAAAGTCCATCTATCATAGTTATGGTTTGTCCAGTGGTCGTGTATGGGTGTCAGAGTTGGACCATAAAGAAAGCTGAGTGCTGAAGAACTGATGCTTTTGAACTGTGGTGTTGGAAAAGACTCTTGAGAGTACTTTGGACAGCAAGGAAATTAAAGCAGTCCATCCTAAAGGGAATCAGTCCTGAATATTCATTGGAAGGACTGAGGCTGAAGCTCCAGTACTTTGGCCATCTGATACGAAGAACTGATTCATTGGAAAAGACCCTGATGTTGGGACAGTTTGAAAGCTGGAGGAGAAGGGGACAACAAAGGATGAGATGGTTGGATGGCATCATTGACCCAATGGACATGAGTCTGAGAAAACTCTGGGGGTTGGTGATGGACAGAGAAGCCTGGTGTGCTGCAGTCCGTGGGATCACAAAGAATTGGACAGGACTCAGCAACTAAAATGAGCTGAGCTTCCATTATGACCTTTGACTAATCACCTCTGCTTTTTGACCTGTTGTTTTCTGATCCATTAAATGATGTTACTAATGTTGCTATTTTTATCAATGGCAAATGAAATCTTGAGCAATTAAGTGTATTTCAAATTAGAAAGTAGTGTTACTAAAGAATACCAAAATAAAGCCATTAGTATACATGAAGTTTGAATATTTGCTCCCTCGTTTTGTGAAGCTGAAGTTAATATTTTGAGCTTAAGGGAAAATGAAATACTTTAAGAAAATACTCACAAAATTTGAAAGGTGAATGTTGATGTAGAAGAAACAAGTGATGAAATTAAAACACAGACCCTCCAGAGAGCTGAAGAGGAGAGTTACTGTTTATAAGGAATAAAGAAAAGAGTTTTCTGTGAAAGTAGTTGGGGTAATGTATGAAGAGTAATTTAATTTTGTGAAATATATTGTTTTCAGTATCTAGATTTTTTTTTTTTTTTTGGCATGGATCTTCACTTATTCCAGTACCATTTCTTGAAAAATCTATCCTTTTTTTTTTCATTCCATGAGTCTTCACTCTTTTATCAAAGAACATTTGATTGTATTTGTGAGTCTATTTCTGGCCTCTGTCTTCGGTTTCACTGGTCTATTCCTCTATCCGTTCACCAGCACTATACTATTTTGTTCACTTTAACTTTATAATGTCCTGAAATCAGATACTGTGAGTCCTGTAACTTTTCTGGAAATACTGTGTTGACCATTCTAGATATTTCCATATAAGCTTTAGAATCGACTTATTAATATCCACACAATAAATTACTTGAATTTTGGCTAGGATTATATATAATTCTTTCATGCATGGAGAAGGAAATGGCAACCCTCTCCAATGTTCTTGCCTGGAGAATCCCACGGACGGTGGAGCCTGGTGGGCTGCTGTCTGTGGGGTCGCACAGAGTCGGACACGACTGAAGCGACTTAGCAGCAGCAGCAGCAGCAGATCAGCTGGGAAGAAAGAAGATCCTAACAAGACTGAGCCTTCCTACCCGTGAGAATGGATTATTTCTGCATTTACTTAGTTCATTTTTTATTTATTTCATCAACATTTTGTAATTTTTCTCTTATAAGTCTTCAGCATATCTTGCTAGGCTTCTAGCTAGGTATCTTATTTTTCATATGCCAGTGTAAATTGTTTTGTGTTTTTAATTTCAAATTCTAATTATTCACTGCTGGTACATAGGGAAGCAAATGACTGTCATATATTAACCTCGAATTCTGCAAACTCCTGTAATCATTTATTCCAGGAGTTTGTTGTTGGTGATTTTTTGGAATTTTCTACATGAACAGTTAGGTGATGTACATACAAAGATGGTTTCCATTTTTCTTTCCCAATGTGTATAACTTTAATTTGCTTATCTTATTGCATTAGATTTGTTCCATTCAGTTTACAGTGTTGAATAGGTGTGGAGATAGTCAACATCCTTGTCTTGCTATCTATCTTAAGAAGAAACCATTTTTGCCATGTAATATGCTATTAGCTGTAGGCGTTCTTTATCAGGTTGAAGAAGGTCACCTCTATGCCATGTTTGCTAAGAATTTTTATCATAAAAGGGCTAACTTTTCAGTCTTCGTTATCTGTTGATGTGATTGCATGATTTTTTCTTTTTATAGCTGACTGATTTGATAGATTACATGAATTGAATTTTGAGTATTGAATTAAACTTGCATGCCTGGAATAAAGTCCTTTAGCCATGATTTAGTGTTCTTTTTATACACTGATGGTTTATATTTGCTAATATTTTGTTGAGGATATTTACATTTATATTAATGATAGGTTTTGGTCAGTCATTTGAATTTTTTGTAATATTTTGCTCGAGTTTTGGTATTAGATTTATAATGGTCTCATAAAAGGAGTCTGAAATATTCCCTTTTCTTCAGTTTCAGGAAGTTTTAAGGATTGTTTTTAATTCTTTTTTAAATGTTTGGTAGAATCCATATGGCCCTGGACTTTGTTGGAAGATTTTAAATTAACAATTCAGTCTCCTTATTAGTAATTAGTTGCTTAGATTTTCATTTTCTTCATGATTCAGTCATGACAGGTTGTATGCATCTAGAGATTTCCCCATTTCTTCTAGATTGTACAGGTTGTTGTTGTATGATTGTTCATACCAGTATCTTACGTTCCATTGTATTTGTGTGATATCAGTTGTAATGTCTCCTCTTTCGTTTATAATTTTATTAGTCCTTGTTGTTTTTTGGTTAAGTGCAGCTACAGTTTTCTCTATGCTGTTTATCTTTTCAAATAACCAGCTCTGAATTTCATTGATCTTTTCTAGTGTCTTCTTATGTTTTACATCATTTATTTCTCTCCAGTCTTTGTTATTTCCTGCTTTCTCCTGCTACTGTGGGAATAGATTGCTTTTCTTTTCTGAATTCCCTGAAATGTAAAGCTATGATTACTTCATTTCTTTCTTTTTACTTAATGTAGTCATTTACTGCCATGAATTTCCTTCTTTGGATTGTGTTTTCTGTTTCCCATAAGCTTTGGTATGTTATATTTTCATTTGTCTCAAGATTAATTAGTCTTTTGACTTTTTGTTTGATCCGTTGGTTATTTAGTAGCATATTGTTTAATCTGAGATGTACAGATATTTCAGGTGTATTCTCATGGTTATAGAGGAGTACTCTCAGTGTGTGATTTAGTCTTGGGGAGGGCAAGCATTCCCTCCCCTGTGTAGTCCCCAGTAGTTTTATGATTAGGTCTCAGTCTTAGAGTGAATATGGGCTTCTGGTCTGTGCCCTTTGCAAGTACTTTTCTCTCCTCTGTGTGATACAGGAAGATTAGAGAAAATGAAAATGGTAATTTCTCTTCCACCATAGGAAGGATTACAGGAGGCTGGACTTGGGCATTTCTCTTCCCCAAGACTGGTTCAGTTCAGTTCAGTTGCTCAGTCGTGTCTGACTCTTTGCGACCCCATGAACTGCAGCACGCCAGGCCTCTCTATCCATCACCAACTCCCAGAGTTCACTCAGACTCACGTCCATCGAGTCAGTGATGCCATCCATCTCATCCTCTGTCGTTGCCTTCTCCTCCTGCTCCCAATCCCTCCCAGCATCAGAGTCTTTTCCAATGAGTCAACTCTTCGCATGAGGTGGCCAAAGTACTGGAGTTTCAGCCTTAGCATCATTCCTTCCAAAGAAATCCCAGGGTTGATCTCCTTCTGAATGGACTGGTTGGATCTCCTTGCAGTCCAAGGGACTCTCAAGAGTCTTCTCCAACACCACAGTTCAAAAGCATCAATTCTTCAGCACGCAGCTTTCTTCACAGTCCAACTCTCACACCCATACATGACCACTTGAAAAACCATAGCCTTGACTAGAAGGACCTTAGTCGGCAAAGTAATGTCTCTGCTTTTGAATATGCTATCTAGGTTGGTCATAACTTTTCTTTCAAGGAGTAAGCGTCTTTTAATTTCACGGCTGCAGTCACCATCTGCACTTTTTGGAGCCCCCAAAAAACAGTCTGACACTGATTCCACTGTTTCCCTGTCTATTTCCCATGAAGTGATGGGACCAGATGCCATGATCTTTGTTTTCTGAATGGTGAGTTTTAAGCCAAATTTTTCACTCTCCACTTTCACTTTCACCAATAGGCTTTCTAGTTCCTCTTCACTTTCTGCCATAAGACTGGTTAGGCTCTAGGAAAACCCCAGAGTGTAGATCCAAGTGAGTCTAGGATGGGCCTTTTCTAAAGGAGCACATGATGTTCTAGTTGCTTTTCAGGTTTACTTTTCCTTTCCCTAGGTGGAAACACAGGATTTTCATCCTGTCTTTATTCTAAGAACCTGGTGGTCCTCCCTGAGGTCAGTCTCATGAGAGTGTGAATTCCTCCTCCTGAAGCTGAGCCCCCAGGGGTTTTTATCTCTCAAGCTAGTCCACTCACCGTCTCCAATAACCAGTCAATTACTCTTTAGGTTTTCCTACAGACTGGCTCCTGGAGAAGGCAATGGCACCCCACTCCAGTGTTCTTGCCTGGAGAATCCCAGGGACGGGGGAGCCTGGTGGGCTGCCGTCTATGGGGTCGGACAGCGTCGGACACGACTGAAGCGACTTAGCATCAGCAGCAGCACAGGCTGGCTCCAATAGTGATTTCTACGCCTTGTGTGTTGTGATTCCATGCATTACCTGTCTCTTTGGTTTGCCTGGTAACATCAACTCTCTGATTAAGCTAAGAGTAATTACTGATTTTTTGTTTGTTCAATTTTTTTTCTCATGAGGACTAGATTAATGATTCTCAAGCCCTTTACATGTGTGATCAAACTAATTTCCTTTTTTACAAATAAAAAGAAAAGTAAATTGGCAACAACTAGATGACACTTCAGTTTTCTGAGAGGCTGGCGTTTAGGAAGCCCAGTGATACACAAAGGCACAGTACATATAGGTTTATTAAAATTACATCTGACAGTGAAAACTTAATTTCTTGGCACTGAAAATATGTTGTGCAGGGCATTCAATGGAAGGTTTTAAAGAATAAGAAGTCAAATATGTATTTACGTCTTTGCATCTTTGTAATGCATCTTTGATTGCAATAGCTATGTGTTCCTATAGAAAAGAAACTGTAACATATCAATCTTTGTTTATCTCAAGTCCCTTTAGTCACCTCTGCATGCAGGTAGACCAGCATAAACGCACGCCAAATGCACAGCAAAGTCTGCAGTCCAGGGTTGGTATTCCTCTAGCACAATTCAGAGCTGAGGCACAATCCATCAAACACCGCATACCGAACATATGCTTGCAAGCCAACCAGTGATAAGGATCCCAACATCCTTTAAGGAAAAGTGAGAAGCATCCCTAAAATTATTCTGGCCTTATCAAAGAGATACAAGGGCAGTGAAAAATCTGAAAAGAATGTGCACAAAATATTGCTTAGGTTCAACTTGGTATCATTTACCTGAATAATATGGAGTCAAGGCTCTGGGGGCCAAAAGTAGATTAAACAAGGACTTTTTTTTTCTTTTCTTTTCTAAGTGATTTTATCACCATTTTGTTCTTTAGGGGGGAAAATAAATAAGACCTGAGGCTTATCTGATGGCAGCAAAGTTATTCTTTAGCTGGACTGTTGAACAGGGCTGATAGTCAGCTAGTAGTCTTCAGGAAATGTCTACCATTACTAAAATATTTTTCTCAATGTTTAGTTAAGCCAGTAACCTCCATCCTCAAGATGCTCCTTGCTGTTTGACCATTTCTGGAAGTCTCTTCAGATTACCTGGACTTTAAACAATGTATTTATTTATTTGGCTAAACTGGGTTTTAGTTGAAGCACATGGGATCCTTCAGCTGCAGGATATGAACTCTTAGTTGTGGCATGTGGGAGCTGGTTCCCTGACCAGGGATCGAACCCAGAGCCCCAGAATTGGGAGTGCAGGGTCTTATGAACTGGACCACCAGGGAAGCCCCTCAGCCTTGTCTTTTTGAACTGCAGGTGGCACTCGCTGCCCCCGCACTGCCTCTACCCTGCTCTCACGCATGTCATGCTGGGCCAGCGCCCATGTTATGTGTGCTGTGCTAAGGCACTTCAGCCACATCCAGCTCCTTGAGATCGTATGGACTGTGACCCTATGGGATCAGGCTCATCTCTCCATGTTATTTTCCAGGCAAGAATACTGGAGTGTGTTGCCATGCCCTCCTCCAAGGGATCTTCCCAACTCAGGGATCAAACCTGCATCATTTAAAAAAAAATTATTTATTTTAATTGGAGGCTAATTACTTTACAATATTGTGGTGGTTTTTGCTATACATTGACATGAATCAGCTATGGATATACATGTGTCCCCTGGTCGCGTAACCCCCTCCCACCTCCCTGCCCATCCCATCCCTCAGGGTTGTCCCAGTACACTGGCTTTGAGTACCCTATTTCATACATTGAATTTGGACTGGTCATCTGTTTCACATATGGTAATATACATGTTTCAGTGCTGTTCTCTCAAATCATCCCACCCTCGCCTTCTCCCACAGAGTCCAAAAGTCTGTTCTTTATATGTGTCTCTTTTTCTGTCTTGTATATAGGGTCATTGTTACCATCTTTCTAAATTCCATGTATATATGCATTAATATACTGTATTGGTGTTTTTCTTTCTGACTTCACTCTGTATAATAGGTTCCAGTTTCATCCACCTCATTAGAACTGACTCATCAAATGTGTCCTCTTTAATATGCTCAAAAATATACAAGCAGTTCATGCAGTTCCATACCAGAAAAATAACACAATAAAAAAATGGGCCTAAGACCTAAACAGACATTTCTCCAAAGAAAACATACAGATGACTAACAAACACTTGAAAAGATGCTTAACATCTCTCATTATCAGATCAATGCAAATCAAAACCACAATGAGGTACCATCTCACGCTGGTCAGAATGGCTGCCATCAAAAAGTCTACAAACAATAAATGCTGGAGAGAGTGCGAAGAAAAGGGAACCCTCTTACACTGTTGGTGGGAATACAGACTAGTACAGCCACTATGGAGGACAGTGTGGAGATTCCTTAAAAAACTGGAAATAGAACTGCCATACAACCCAGCAATCCCACTGCTGGGCATACACACCAAGGAAACCAGAATTAAAAGACACACGTGTACCCCAATGTTCATCGCAGCACTGTTTACAATAGCCAGGACATGGAAGTGACCTAGATGTCCATCAGCAGACAAATGGATAAGAAAGTTGTGGTACATATACACAATGGAATATTACTCAGCTATTAAAAAGAATGTATTTTAATCGGTTCTAATGAGGTGGATGAAACTGGAGGCTATTATATAGAGTGAAGTAAGTCGGAAAGAAAAACACCAATACAGTATATTAATGCATATATATATATGTAATTTAGAAAGATGGTAACAATGACCGTGTATGGGAGATAGCAAAAGAGACACAGATGTAAAGAACAGACTTTTGGACTCTGTGGGAGAGGGTGAGGGTGGAATGATTTGGGAGAATAGCATTGAAACATGTATATTTTCATATGTGAAACAGATCACCGGTCCAGGTTCTATGCATGAGACAGGGTGCTCAGGGCTGGTGCACTGGGATGACCCTGAGGGATGGGATAAGGAGGGAGGTGGGAAAGGGTTCAGGATGGGGAACACATGTACATCCATGGCTGATTCATGTCAATGTATGGCAAAACCCACTACAATATTGTAAAGAAATTAGCCTCCAATTCAAATGAATGAATTAATATAAGTTAAAAAAAAAAAAAAAAGATAAGTGTCCTGCATTGACAAGCAGGTTCTTTACCACTAGCATCAGCTGGGAAGTCCTACTGGTTGACAAATATTTGGAATATCATCCTTTAAATTGTAGAAGAAGCAAACTATGTTGTCTGCATATGATTTCAAGAAATTTCCTCCCCATCTTTAAAAACTATTTTAGTGATTTAACCTTAGACAAGATTGCCATTTAGAGTTTAATACTTTTAATTTCAGTCCATCAGTCATTTGTATACAACTGATATCATTAAATATGATNATAAATGTGTAGATTTTGAAGTAAGCCATCCCCAAAATATTCTTTCTGTCATCTTGCAAGCATGAAGGAGATGTCTTCCAATATCCAAGTAACAAGCAGCTCAATGATCTTGAGTGGAAAAAAATACAAAATATATATGTGATCCACCTGGAAAGTGGTGAAAAAAACAATATTTGAGTAGAAGTTCTTGTCAAAACGAAGTTATAACAAGAGTCAGGAAGAAGGATGAGCTTTGTTGAAGAGTGAATTAATCATATTGAAGAAGATTTGCTTTTGATTACATGTTTAATTTTGAAGACAAGTAGCTATGTTTTACTTTCTTTGAAAGCATGTAAAGGCAAATCTTTTTCATTGTGAAAAAACAGCACAAAGTCTAATTGACATTAAAAAATTTTTCTTGAAGGCAAATTCTAGAGAAACCATTCCAGCTGATACCCATTTATTCCTACATCTGTGCACTTCACTACTGCTGAAGCATTGTATCAAAATACATGAACAGAAATCAGGAAATATGTATTAATTTTATCCTATTAAAAGGGCAGAACATTGCAAACTTATTTAGAAAGAGTTCTTTTGAGAAAGATTTTCCATACTCTAACTCAGAGCTGGTCAATAGAATCTCTACAGTTATGGAAACATGGAATATCTACTTCATCCCATACACTTGCCAGTAGCCACAAACCCTAGAGATGACAAGTGTGACAAGGGTCTGATTTTTAAATTTCATTTCATTTTTAATTATCTTAAATTTACATTAAACCATTCATGTGCCTAAGGCATTTCTTTGGACAACAGCTCACTTCAGTCACTCAGTCGTGTCCAACTCTTTGAGACCCCATGGACTCCAGCACGCCAGGCCTCCTTGTCCATCATCAACTCCCAGAGCTTGCTCAAACTCATGTTCATCGAGTTGGTGATGCCATCCAACCAGCTCATCCTCTGTTGTCCCTTTCACCTCCCACCTTCAATCATTCCCAGCATCAGGGTCCTTTCCAGTGAGTCAACTCTTCGCATCAGGTGGCCAAAGAATTGGAGCTTCAGCTTCACCATCAGTCCTTCGAATGAACATTCAGGACTGATTTCCATTAGGATGGACTGGTTGGATGTGCTTGCAGTCCAAGGGACTCTCAAGAGTCTTCTTGGTTGGACTACATTGCCATATATTTCTGAATTTTAGTTATCTGGTAACCCATTAGCCAGAGTCTCCCATTTCTGAATGATTATTAATAGTTCGGAATTTGTTTTAATAATTTTGTATGTCTTCCATTTTAATTTTCAGATGCTTGTTTTTAAGAAACTTGAACATACCAAACATATGTAAAGATACTGAAAACTTCAAAATGCACTGCAACTTTCCTGGTGGTCCAGTGACTAAGACTCTGTGCTCCCAATTCAGAGGGTCCAAGTTTGACCCCTGGTCAGGGATCTAGATCTCACATACTGCAACTGAAAGTTTGCATGCTGCAACTAGGACCCCGCACAGCCAAATAAATATTTTGAAAACACACACTCAAATAATACAAGCATTGACCACATTGCTAACATACACCAGGCAAAGTTTGCTGTTGATCATCCATGCCTACTGATAGTGTCAGTTTTGTATTTTGTTTTTTGGGTTTTTTTTTTTTTTTTGGTGAAACAAATCCTCAAGGGAATCTTTAAACGTAAAGATTTTTTTTTTCTCACAAAACAAGTTATCCTTCCAATAAATTCTGAACTCCCTGTTGTTATAGGGCAGGAAGAAGAGTCAGCAGATGTAAGATATGTTCTCTGCTTGTAAGCTCTCCTGGACCTTTGCACACTAACATTTAGTCAATTAATAGGAACTTCAATAACAATATTATTTCCAGTTCTACTGACAAATTGATATCCTAAACTTATTTTAATAAGCCACATGGCCTCAACAAAGTGAAATAGAATGGCCATTTCTCTGGAAGGAATTCCAGGAGAGCTGGTCAAGCATAATAGCCTCATAGCATAACTGCAGAAATCAAAACAAGTAGATGATATTTAGAGCTAGTAAATCTATCATCTAATGAAAGAAATATCTGTGGCCTCACATGGGCTGCAAGCTCATATGTATTAGTGTTGTCTTGCATATATTTTATTTCTGTTCTTGTTCCTTTTATCTTTCAGTGTCTATCTCCCTTCTTTCCTCCAAATATCTCATTTTTATTTTCTTCTGTGATAAACTTACTCCATCAATGCTTTCTCTCCTTTCATCTTCAAGTATTTTTACGTGAGACACTTGTATAGGTCATATATCCATCCATTCTGATTGTTAGGTGAATCATATTTCAAAATTGCCTTCGAATAAATTGATAACAAAATGTTGGCCCTCTAAAAGGAAGGAAACAATGTCAAATAGTAAATACATTTTATACCCTGTAGCATTTAGACAGAATATTTTTGCATTGACACACATGGTCAATTTTAAAGTATGTCATTTCCACTCACTGTAAAAAATTGCTTAATTATGCCAACAGTCTCCAGGGTGCCACATGCATTGTAAGTCTAGCTTCACTGCCCTGTCCCAGAAATTATATTCTAGAAGTGATATACAGGGGGAGGGGAATAAAAGATGTTTTAAATAACATGATTTGCAAAGGAAATTTGATAAATACAGATACAATTTTATTGTATAGAATGGTGAATTTAGAGGGAATCTTAGAAATTATTTGACAGACTAATAAGCTGATGTAAAGATAGAACAAGTGAGTTGTTCAAGGTCAGAATATAATTAATAGAAAGATCCTAAGTTCATATTATCAGACTCTTACAAATATTAAATACTTAAGTATAAACTAGATCTTATATTTGCCAAATAAGCTAGAGAACATGAAACTAATGTACAGTTGTGTGTTTGTATGCGTGTGCGTGTGTGTGTGTGTCTGTGTGCACGCACTCATGCTCATGCACACACTCCATCATATCTGACTCTGTGAGACCCCATGGACTGTAGCCTGCCAGGTTCCTCTGTCCATGGAATTCTCCAGGCAGGAATACTGGAGTGGATTGTCCTTGCCTTATCCAGGGGATGTTCCGGAACTGGGGATTGAACCTGCATCTCTTATATCTCCTGCGTTCCCAGGAGGGTTCTTTACCACCAGCACCACCTGGGAAGCCAGTGTGTGGTTGGTTGATGTCAAATATTTCTGGAATCCTACATAGGACAGGTGAACTTGAAAACAAACAGGGACAGTCAAGGAGCTTTGAGTAACTGACAAGGTAGAAATTCAGTCAGGTTTTTTATTAGGATATTAGGATAGAAACATCCTTGAAATCTATCTCGGTACCATCTGTTGACTCTATACAGTGAGCAAAACCCAAGCATAGTTATGGCTCTAAGACTGGGGCAGAAATGTCACCAAAAGCTTCTTTGCTGGCAACTTTTCTTTGAAAGGGCATTTCCTTCTACATAGGTGCTCAGATCCCTAAAACGTCTGAGACATGAGATGCCACTATATGATTTCTTGTAGGAAAATCAATTTTGGGAGGAAGGAAGGCTGAGGGAAAGAGTTTGGTGCATTAGAGGAATCATAAAAAATCAAATGGCTGAATCAGAATAAATAATGGAAACAATGGTACAAATTGAGGTTGAAAGGAGAATCGGGGCCGTAATCTTAGAGATTCAAGCATGTCATGCTAATAAATCAAGAGTTTAATCTAAATAAATTGAGAGGCCACTAAATGCACAAATTTGGGATGCTTGAGATTAAAATGCATTAAATTTTATTGCCTTGAGGTACAAACTGCAAAGTTCAATGATGGAGCTTTGGGCTGGCCTAGCAAAATACATCCTTGCAATGAAAGTCTCCCTTGCAAAAGCTAGCAATCCTGACTCTACGTGAATTCAGAAATTTCAGGGATTATTCTGATAATCTATGTGGGTAGTGGTGACATATTAGAGGGCATTTCCAGAAGCCAGGATCAAGCCCTAGTGTGTGTACCTGGATTCTTTAGGAGAAGGCTTATAAGTTAACAGGATGTAAATACAAACTTCTGCTTCTATTCTTGGCCACCTCATATGCCCACCTCATCCCCACTTGACTCCTAATGTTCCAGATATGGGGCTGGCTGTCCTGAATTGTGACAGCCTGGTTAACCATTGTGATTCCCAGAGATCATCTCCATGTGTCAGCAGGGCCCCTGCTTCTTGAATTTTTAGCTCAAAATAATCTTTGACATGGTCAGGTTTCACTTTATCTGGTTCCTCTTCCTTCTTTTTAGGTCTCTTGTTCGATTCTCTGTTCAGCTGATGGAAAATCCTATGTAAAAGAAAATTTTATGTGCCATGCATTTGTTTGATAACCAAAATAAGAATGTTCACTCAGTCTTTCAAGGGTTAATTCTGCAGGCCCAGCCATAAAGTCCCACTTGATCTTGATAATTGATGGAGAAGTCTGAAGGGTAGGCACAGTGCTTTTCTTGCCATTTCACACAGGGAGCAGGTAACACAAAGCGACATTTTTGATTATGTACGCATCAGCAGCCATGATTTATGGCACCTGTTTGTATCTGTTACATGAATGATGGGCTTATAAGCCAAAAATAAAGCTACAGTATTCACACCTGATGCCTGAGAAGTGACAGTTTGGTAAAAGAACTAGGGAAAACAAAACTCTATAAAAATGCCAAAGAGATAAACATGAAACAAAGAGCCTGTGTCTTTACCTAAGAGTGTATTACTTTCTACCTAATATTATATAACTTAGACACCTCTATTTCCCCACTGAGCTATGAAGAACTCAGCTACTTGCTGCTACAGCCCCCTTCATTTCAGTGCTCAGCGCCTCATCTGGAACAGGTCTTTAGTAATTACATGTTGAACAAATTGTTTAGCATATATACATGTCAACACAAAATAAGGTACCACCTGACACTTTTTTAGTATCGTTTTTGTTCCCTTTTGATAAGCTCTTTTGCTGAAGGTTAAATACTTTAAAATAATTTTGAAATAATTGCATTAATTAGTACATATAAATGAGCTTTTTAGCTTGAAACATTAGCATGCTATTTCTAGAAATTATGTTGAAAGTGAAAGTGTTAAGAAATTAAATTACTGTACCTTAAAATAGGAGTTTTTTGCTCTCATCTTTGTTTAAGAAAAGAAAAAGAAAAGGTTGATTCTTAAATTCAGATACCTTGATTGATTTATGAATGAAAGATAAATTAAATTTCAGAAGTATAAAGGTTCCAAGTCACTATGTGAATTAAGTATGCTCTTTTAAGAGATTTGCAGGGGATTATTTTCTATGTATGAGCAGATAAAGTAAATCACAGCCATAAATAGCATCTATCTGGGTAACAAAATTGTGACTTCATCTGTGAAGACAAAGAGAAGGCTGTGTTATGTGGATCAAATACTTCTTTTTTTGTATTGTGGAATTAAAACGTTCTAGAGGAAGCCAAGTTTATTTTAATTCCCTTTTTGTTGAGAAACAAGGAAACTGTGGACTTGTCATAGGATTTGCCCCAAATCCTTAACTAGCAGGCAGCAGAATCAGAGCATGTGTGTGCCTTCTCATTTCATCTTCCTCACCACCGTGGGTCCTAATCATGGAAACCAACGCAGATCTACCACTCCATGCCAACCACTGATGCTAATAAGTCAGAAACCTAAAGCAGAGGGAGATCAGCCACAGTAGCGGTTAACGTTGGTGTCTGGATTCAGAAATCCAGGCCAGAAGGCTTGGAAGACCCTCTCATGAAAATGGGCCAGTTCAGGCTCTGAGTTATGCCAGGGCATAACTATTCTGTCACTGAGTGGAAAATACAATTATGGATGGAAAGGTCCAGAGAATCACTTAGCTAAATAGCACAGAGGCATAAGCAGAAAGGATAATGAGAAGCACTGCACAAATCTAAGTCTGATTCCTGCGAATACTCTGGTTTCCACTCGTGCTTTCAGCTTCGAGTGATTCAGTCGGTAAGTTAGATGATGGTAGAGTTCAGCAAGCTGGAGAAAGCCAGATTCAGAGAACTAAGAACTCTGTGTGCTGGGTAGCCTGAGAGGAGCTCATGGCAGGAAGGGAGTCAGGTGGAAAAGCAGATTTTTGCTCCCCAAGCTCTGTTCAGGGTCCAGGAACTGACATCTGGCAGTTTGGGAAAGCACAGGCTGGCTCTACACTCAAGAGGTTTAGAGCAGTCCAAAGGTCAGTGTTTTAGAGCTGAAGCTCCTGTTTGCACAACCCATTGAGAGATTAGAGGATTTAGCCTGACAAGATCAGGATCCTGACACAAGGATCTAAAAGGGCCAGTTTGAACAAGGGCTATTGCAAAGGCAGGAAGGAATTGGCCAGAGACCAAGGCAGGAAGGCTGGTTCACACTGGAATGTGGTTTTGGAGGAGTGAGAGGTGCATAAGAGGGCTTCTTGGGTTGATCAGAAGAATCTACTTGCCAATGCTGTAGAGGCTGGATACGTGGGTTCAATCCCTGGGTCAGGAAGATCCCCAGAGGAGACAATGTCAACCCACTCCAGTATTCTTGCCTACAGAATCCCATGGACAGAGGAGCCTAGTGGGCTATAGTTGGACATGATTGAGTGTGCGCGCACACACACACCAGAGGTGCATGGAAACAAGGGAGAGGGGGAGAACTATGGATTTGGATCAAGTCTGGGACACAAATACAAAAGCTGACAATGACCAGTCAGCTCTGGGAGACAGAAAGGAATGTGGTGGTGGGATCTTCAGAACTGAGTCTCAAAGGAACTTAACAGCTGCTGTTTGGAAGTTGCTGCATTGACCCCACAAGTGGGACAAGTGTACATGTGGGAAAGTATAGAACAAGGTACCTGGTTGTCTCAATATCTCCCTCCTATTGATGTGCATTTTAGGTATGGTTTGAAATTAGCCATCAGAACTGTATCTTCCCTGCACACACAGTGACCTTAATAAGTAAGTAAAATCAGCAGCTGTCAGCTCTTTACAGTTTTGTTGTTTTCATTGTTTCATTTTCTGATATAGCAGAGGAAGGGTGGACAGTGTATGGAAAGTCTATGGCAAAGACTTTAGGAGCACCTGAAGCATTGTCTGGTGACCTCCCTTCCTCCCACCTTCACTGTTGTGGTTCAGTCACTAAGCTGTGTCCAGGTCTTTGCAATCCCATGGACTGCAGCACACCAGGCTTCCCTGTCCTTCACCATCTCCCAGAGTTTGCTCAAATTCATGTCCATCGAGTCAGTGATGCCATCCAACCATCTCATCCTCTCTCTTCCCCTTCTCCTGGCCTCAATCTTTCCCAGCATCAGGGTTTTCCCAATGAGTTGGCTCTTTGCATCAGGTGGCCAACATATTGGAGCTTCAGCTTTAGCATCAGTCCTTCCAGTGAACATTCAGGACTGATTTCCTTTAGGATTGACTGCTTTGATCTCCTTGCAGTTGAGTGAAAGTGAAAGTCGCTTAGTCCTGTCCAACTCTTTGCGACCCCATGGACTGAGGGGACCCCATAGACTTCAACCCCATGAATTCTGCAGGCCAGAATAGTGGAGTGGGTAGCCGTTCCCTTCTCCATCTTGCAGTCTAAGGGCCTCTCAAAAGAGTCTTCTCCAACACCGCAGTTAGAAGACATCAGTTCTTCGGCTCTCAGCCGAATTATTGTCCAGCTCTCACATCCAGATATGACTACTGGAAAAACCATACCTTTGACTGGATATACCCTGGTCAGCAATGTCTCTGCTTTTTATTATGCTCTACAGGTTTGTCATTGTTTTTCTTCCAAGCAGCAGGCATCTTCTAATTTCATGGCTGCAGTCACCATCCACAGAGATTTTGGAGCCCAAGAAAATAAAGTCTCTCACTCTTTCCATTGTTTCCCCATCAATTTGCCGTGAAGTGATGGGACCAGATGTCATGTCTTAGTTTTCTGAATGTTGAGTTGTAAGCCAGCTTTTTCACTCTCCTCTTTCACCTTCATCAAAAAGGCTTCATTAAAGGGGCTCTTTAATTCCATTTTGCTTTCTGCCATAAGAGTGGTGTCATCTGCATATCTAAGATTATTGATATTTCTCCTGGCAAACCTTCACTAAGGTGGATTTATTTCTCTTTGCTACTTTCTTATCTTATCTGGTCTTTTACATGTAATTTACTCTTTAAATATTTTGTGTCTGTATACAGACAGTGGTCTTTGCAGATGCTACTTAACTTCATCCAGATGGTCACTAACTCGGAATCAGTGACCATTGGAAACCTCTCAAAACTATGACACAAGATTGTATGATAGTTCAGGATAAAGGGTTAGGACTCCTTTCTTCAGATAGATCAATACATCTAGTTGTGGCACTGGGAATCATTAGTCAAGGAAAAAGCTCTCCCATTGGCCAATTAGGAAGCACTGCAGACAGAGTGAAGGTTCAGGGGTGTACCTGGTTCCCTGGATCTGATTGCTTACTGATCCCTCACTTAGCCTGGTGACCTTCTCCTCTCTCCTATCGAGTCTCAGGTCTAGGAAGGATACAGAGTTGGGCAAGGTATAGTCACTGGTGCTCTTTCGAAGATGTTTCATCTATTTGGCCTATAGGTAATATACACATAATTCTTATATATAAATAATATATGTATATGTGTAAAAGGATCTATTATCTATCCAGATTGAAAAGGCTCTATGTATATTTTTACAAATCTATATATATGCAGAAAATGAAAAGCATATGAAAATGCATGTTACCATAGTACTGAAGAGAAAGATGAAAGAGAATCATTTGCAGTATTTGAATTGAGTATCTGATTAAGATCCCTCCACCATAGCTGTGAAAATAGTTGGAGAAAAAGGATAATTTTTATAAAAGTATTACCTTTAAAAGAGTATTAATACTTGATTTTTGTGTTAGTCACTCAGTTGTATCTGACTCTATGATCCCATGTACTGCTCCTCTGTCCATAGAATTCTCCAGACAAGAATACTAGAATGGGGCCATTCTCTTCTCCAGAAGAGCTTCCCAATCGAATCCTGGTCTCCTACATTGCAGGCAGATTCTTTACTGTCTGAGCCACCAGGGAAGCCTAAGACTCTGATCCTGGAAAGTATTGAAGGCAGGAGGAGAAAGAGATGATAGAGGATGAGATGGTTGGATAGCATCACTGACTCAGTGGCCATGCATTTGAACAAACTCCGGGAGACAGTGAAGGACAGGGAAGCCTGGCATATTGCAGCCCTTGGGGTCACAAAGAGACAGACACAACTTACCGACTGAACAAGGACAAATCCTTGGTTATTCTGCCCTCTTGTGTGCCAATTTATTTCCTTTATTTTAGAAAAAAAAAATTCTACCACTAGAATTCTGATCATCTTTTTTCAGTTTAAAATAAAATAGGTAGCCTAACATCCACAACACATCTTGGTCAAAATTGATTATAAACAACATTTTTTCCCCCTAAAATTACATCTTATTTGATTTTTGCAATGTACCTTTCACGTTTTACCCCTTTCTGTCACTGGATTCGAAAGTCTCCACTCTGACTTCATAATAATATGTTTTAGATAATCTTCTTGGGGTGTATCACCCTTATTTTTTCTATTGGTTCACTGTTTCCTTTTAATATGTACATATCCCCTTGATGTTGATTGCTTCATGCTGACCTGTGTTCTACCCTTCAAAGTTATTGCCGGAGATGAAATGCTCTTCCTAACCTTCACCTTGAAGTTCACTTGCCTCTCTGAAGTACTTCATTTGGTTTTCAAAACTAAAACTTGTAAGAAATCTCAGACTTTCCAGACCCTAAATACAACATCAGGGAAGCAAAA
>SJYQ01000969.1:647083-659027 GCA_006410935.1 Redunca redunca
ATTTACAAAATGGTATGGTATAAAATACTCTAAGAATTAACAGGATGAGAAAAGGAAGCATTAAATTCACATCAAACAAAGCTTTGAACGTTAAAGCAAATGAAAGTGAGGGGAAGAAATCTATAAGGAAAGCAAACAATCTCTGCTTCCTGACAGCTTCAGTTATTAATTAGTGTTCCATCATTTGCACTAAATGCCCAATCAATACTTTTGCCTCTCTGACAGGCCATTGGCTCTGTAGCTTGCTTCTTAATGGGAAATGATTCAGCTTGTCCTCGTGTTCGTCATTCCGCACGTAATGATCAGCCTGACAGTGTCCATAAGCCGTGCTGGCTCTAGGGAAAGTTGAGAATTTTGTTCCCAAATGCCAGATCTTACCTCAGCACCTCCCTTGCCATCCACTGTTCCCAATGTGGTCAGTGACTTGAATTCTTCCTGCCGAAATTGCTGGCATAGCCAATTTTATGCTGTCTTTGAATTATAACAAATTCTTTTCCAGTGTGACTCCAGCCAGGATTTCCTGGTCATCGTTTGTGTCCATCACAGCATAGAGCTCAGGAGACCTCAGATAGAACTAAGGTTCTAAACACAGTAGATCTGAGCTGAGTCCTGGCTCTGGTGGCCACTTTCTGTGTGACTCTAGACAGATGACTTCTTCTGGACTCTCTTGATGGTAACTGAGAAAAACAAAGGCATGCTTATACAAATGCCTGATGCCACATTCCTGAATTTCCTCACTATTCCTTCAGAATATGTGACACGGAGGGAAGCACTGTGGTAGATAGATGGGCTAGACAAGCTTGACGTTCTGGACTCTAGGTTTTAGCCCTATTAGATGTACCATCAGAAGCCAGTCACTTAATCTCTTTGCTTGCCAATTTTTTCATCTGTAAATAGGAAGTAATGATGCTCTCCTACCTATGAAAATGGTACCTGTGAGAAGAAAATGGGATAAAGCAAGTACAAATTTTTTAATGCTCTGAAACTCCATAAAGTTCCAGATACTGTGAAATAGAGCAAGTCCCTGTGGCTTTGATGTATATGTACAGCAAGAAGGGCCTGTCACTCAAGACCTCATCTATTATCCGGGATTATTTGTCTGCCACCTCTCTCATCTTTTCAGGGGCTAATGTCGCTGGACCTCTCACATTGCAGTAGCTCTAGTTTTGATTCATGTACAGTTTCAGCAGCAAACAACTCTCCATAGACCTTATATTGAAGTCATTTTCGTTTACCACTGGGAGAAAAAAGAATATCACCCTGCTCAGATTGATAGGCAGAAACATGTGGCTTTTGATGAATCACTAATGCAGGGTTCTCCCGGATCATAGCAGTTATTATGTAGGAAAAGACTGTTGGTAGAAGCCAAGATATAGAGGCTTTTGTATTTCCATAGTTTAGCCTAAAGAATATTAATTGCCTATCTAAAGGACTTGGGTCTTCCGCAGTGGCTCAGCAGTAAAGAATCTGCCTGCAGTGCAGAAGATACAGATTCTATCCCTTGGTCAGGAAGATCTCCTGCGGTAGGAATGGCAACCCACTCCAGTATCCTTGCCTGAAAAATCCCAGAGACAGAGGAGCCTGGCGGGCTACAGTCTATGGGGTCACAAGGAGTCGCATACAGCTGAGTGACTGACCACAGAGCACATCTAAAGGACTTGCAGAAAACACAGGAGGCCCTGCTTTTGCAGCGCTGTGAGCTCTTGGTGTGTGGAGGTCTGTCATGTCCCTCTCTCTGTCCCCAGAGTTGGCTCCAAGATTTGACCCAAGGATTCAGAAAATGTTCAGCTGCTCCCAATGGCATCCTCATTGCGGAGCTGAGTCTCCGGGAGTGATGACTTACTTACCGCAGCAGGAGAGAGGCAGAGCAGTAGCAGGTCATTAACATGCTCTCTCTGTTATTCACCTACTTACAACATTGAGGTTGAACCAAGTGGAAAGAACACAGGTTTTTGGCACAAGGGACAAAAAACCTCAGTGATGGTACTTACAGCTAAACTATGGCCTGAAACTTTGCCGAGATCCCAGCTTTGAGCTATGTGGCCCACTGACAAAAAGGCTAAGTCTGCAGAGAAAAGGGTAGTTTGGGCTGACTAGGCTGCAAGAAGGTCCAACCTCAGCCTAGCTTCAGGGTATCCAATGTTGGTGAGATGTACTTGAAACTACTATTTCCCTCCTTGAACTGAAAAGAGAGTGCTAAGATTCAAGAAATCAGAGATAAAAACTCTATACCCTTCAACAATATTTAGCCCTGAGAGGTTTTTGTTTGGTCAACACTTCTAAATTAACCCCAGTGTATTTCTAAAAAGGTAATGCTGCGAGACAGTTGTGCTTTGTTACAATACAACCAGCTTCTCTTCTGAGACCTCAGCGGGGCTTGATAAATGCCTTTCTGTTGTGTTTGCCCCTTGCATGCATTTGTCTGACACACCTTGGCCAGATAATCAGGTGAACATTTTAGGAGTCCATCATTCTATGGGCTCCCTGGGTGATTTTGGACAAGTCACTTAATGTAGCCGGGTCCCAGTCTACCCGTCTCTCCTGTGGAGATGGTAATTATAGTACCTGTCTGCCTGTATCAATGGTTATTAGGATCAAAGGCGATCAATGCGTGAGCATGCTTTGCAGTCTTTCGCAGGAAGAAGTGTTCATTAGTGAGGAACGATGCAGCCTGCACTAGGTAACTGCCAGATAAGGTCACACCTCTATTATGCAGTTATAGTATTGTATAATACAATGCCTTCAGTAATCAGGAAAATTAAAATAAACGAGGCCCCCAATTACATCTAGAAAGACATCCGGGAAGACAGACTTGCATTACAGGAGAAGTCTATGGCAAGACGCAAAACAAGTCCGGTAGGTTTTATTGATTGGCTGTGAAATGCTTTCGTTGATTGTATTAGTAGACATGCACTTGGGTAGATTTTCTTGGGTGCAGCCACAGAGGGGAAGATTCTTCTGTCTGGTTCACATGTTATTTAGAAATAGTTGATTTTCAATTGCCAATGAGAGAGACATCAGAATATTCAGAGGGATGTGAATTGGTTTGTGTCACAAAATGTTTAGACTTAAACCTCTTTTTAAATCGGACACACTTTCCTTTAGGGCACCTTGATTGTACTCGTGGAGTAATCATGACAATGACAGGGACAGAAAATAGCCACTTTTTGGTGTGCCAGACACGCTTTACAGCGCCTTAGTATTTCCTATAGTACCCCACTGATCCTCGATTTGGTAACGTTTACTCCACATTGTACAGGTGCTGAAACAGAGGCTTAATGGTGTTAGTTGCCTGTTCAAAGTCATACAAATGACCAAAGGCCTTGTCAAAATAGGAATGAAATGACTTCAGATCATTAAGCAACTTATGTGAAACTGATTTCTGATGCTTATTCAGCATGTTTAACAAATAAATGACACTAAATAGAAAACACATTTTAGGCAGCAACCCAAGAACCAAATATTAACATGCACGGTCTTCATTTGCTATGGGCGCTTCCAACTTCAGGTGTTCTTTTAATATTCCATATGCTCGTACGTTTTGTTTACCATCTGCATAGCTGTAAACAGCCGGCGCACATGTTATTGACTGGACTAAATACACTGTCACATGATGAAAATGTCAGTGGTTTTCCTACAGTTGCACAAGTTGTCTACTCACCAATGAAATACATTGGATTTCCTCTTTGCTCTCAGCAACCTTAGGCTACCCCCAACCCCCACCCCGCCAAAGAATAGGTTCTTAAAAGTGAAGACTGGAATAAAAGATCCCATGGCTGGTAGGCAGTAGTCAGTAGCCTAATTCACTGGAAGAATTGTGTCTCTTAGGGGGTAGTTGTGCCTGTGAGTGCCAGGGCTCCTGTAAGTCTGATAAGTAAGGAAAAATGGCATTCAGCCACCTAAAACAGCATTTATTCCTTAAACAATTTTCCATGTAATTATAATGAAGGATGCTGGATTTTATGTTCACCTAAAGAGCAATGAAATGATTGAAAACAGCAAGTTTTACTTTTACAACTTAGGAGCAATAAATAATTCTGAGTCCAGCTGATACTGTTATTCAACTAACTAGTCATTGCAGTTTGAGAACATACCTGTCTCCATTTTCTTTTTCTTGGTTTTCGTTTTATTTTTTGATAGTTAATTATTTGCTAACAGGAGCTTCCCCCTCTCCCAACAAGAAATCATAAATACAGAGAAAATAATAGCCTCTTCTCCCAGAATGCTCACATTTGTCTCATTATTTGGTTTCTTTGACCATTATTTTTTTGAGAAGGCTTCTCTCCGTGTTCCAAATCTGCCCGAAATTAAACTTGTGACTTCTGTCTTCACATTCATGACTTGAATGTGGTCTGTTTTTATTTTATAGTGATGTTCTATTCATTCATTGAAAGTGGCATCTGCTTTCCTTCTAGAATTTTCATAGTCATAAGATGATTCACGTGATTAGCAAAGGAAAATGTCTGTCACAAAAATATTTGTTGTTATTCAGTCCCTAACTTGTATTTAACTCTTTGCGACCCTCTGGACTGTAGCCTGCCAGGCTCTTCTGTCCTCCACTACCTCCCTGAGTTTATGCAAAAATATATCCCTCCATTTTTCATTAAATCTTGTTTCTCCCCTATACGTGCTAAAGCATAAATAGTATTTTTTTCCCCCACTACTCCCTAATGCCAAAGCTCTGCCTCTTGGCAGTCTTCATAAGAAGTGGAGCTTGCCTGCATAGAACGTGGACAGTCATGTCATTTCTTTGGCCCTTTCAGTTCTGTTCCAATCTAGGCTTCAGCATCTTTTTTTTTTCTTTTTAAATTCTTTAGTACAATAGTCACATTTGCTGAGACTGTGAATATGTCCAGTACCACCATTAGTTTTTAACATAAAAGAGAAAAGCTAAGCTGGACATGTCACAAACAACACTAAGGCTGCTGATCTGAGAAAATGCAATTTTAGCAAGTTCTAATCTGTCTGCCCTGAAACAACTCTAAATGGAATAAACTGAGAGAAATAGAAAAAAAGTTGAAGATAAATGTGGCATCCAATGTGATGCAATTCTTCTTTTTATTGCTTGGTTTTTTTTTTTTTCTTTTTCAGACTTCAACATGAATGAGTTGGAATTTTGTTAGAAATCCACATTTCAGTTCCAGGCAGATTTCCAGATTTTAAAACAGAGCAAAATAAGACCACTTTAGCAGTTACCTCTGTCTTTGAGAACACCTGAGACCTTATTCATGTTTTTCATTATCTCTCGACAGCATGCTTCATATTTTTGCTATCTTTACATATTATATATTTCTAATTGAAAAGGCACAGCTTGTTTGTCCTTGAATTCAATTCTCAAAGACATCTGAAATCTCTTCTGTCTGTTTACCCCTCTTTAATATTTTGTGTCTAAAGTGGGTAACTTTGGTTTTGTTATTCTACAAAAAGAAACTATTGTTGGAAAAAACAAAAAATAAGAACAAAAAATATCAATAATAAACTGGTAGATGTCCCAAACCAATTTTTCTAGCATAAACCACAGGGAACAGCTGCTGGCGCCTCTGGCTTCCACTACATAAAGATGCATGGTGATCCAAATGTTGACATATGGCAAGAAACATCTATTGAACTGAATGTATTGAGTCCATTCCTTTAAAAAAAAAAAGAAAAAAAGAGGTGTTTTTCTGGTTTCACAATTGTTTATAAAGGAGAGTGCTTCTGTAGTCTTTTGCTTTATTATCCTTCTATAAAATTTTTTTCCAGTTATTTTAGCAAGAAAGAACCAAGGCCTCTGGTTTGGTGTACATTTCTGACGTCTGTGGTTCTTATCCGCATTGTCTACTACAAAATGCTGTCAGCACAGTTTTTCCAACCCCATTTATCATCCTGTAGAGGAGCACCTCTCTCCTCGCTCACTTTAGAATACCTGAGCTTGCTAATGTTGTGACTTTCCATAATACAAAAGAACCTGGTAGCCTCCCTAGAGAAGGCAATTATCTATTATGCTTCAGGGATGCAAAAAACAGCTCATGCAGGAAAGTGCCTACAAACTCCGTTCATGCTGGGGCTGACCCGAATCAATTTTAGATGCCGACAAATACAAATTGAGTTCTGGACAGAAGGTTAAAAACACCACATTTTTTTTTTTTTTTTTGCTAAAGAATTATTCTTCTAGGGGAACTGCAAATATTGAATCATCTTCATGGTGATTACTAGTGTTCAAAGGACCTCAAAAATAAAAGAGACACCTATTTTGGAGTATCTCAGTTCCCTTCCCACGCAGCGTGTGTTATGCATTCATGCTTTTTTAGTAGGTTGTAGTCCTTTCTTTGGTTTAGTTCTGTAAGTTTGCTGTTTCTGGTGTATGTTAATAGTGTATTACTGAATCGGTAAAAGGTATAAGGCATTAAATACAAAAAGCAAACAAAACAGTATTACTAAGGTATTACTGAGTTGGCCAACATTATTACTAAGGTATTACTGGGCTGGCCAAAAGGTTTATTCGGACTTTTCCATGAGATGCTATGAAAAAACCCAAGCAAACCTTTTGGCCAACCCTGTATGTACAAAGAGAGAGATTATCTGCTTAAACATGTCAACCTGTGGGGTATTCACTAATTTGTAAGGTATGCAACATGAACAGTGGCTGAGAGGGGGACACCTGGACCCTGCTTTAGATGAACCCTGGCCCATTTGCACCGCATAATGCTTAACCATGATCTCTACCGCCCAAGCGTTGTGGTGCACACTAAGTCACTTTAGTCATGTTCGACTCTCTGTGATCCCATAGACTGTAGCCTGCCAGGCTCCTCTGTCCATGGGATTCTCCAGGAAAGAATACTGGAGTGGATTGCCATGCCCTCCTCCAGGGGATCTTCCTGGCCCCTGAGGGTAGAGGAGAGGATAGCACTGAGTTGTACTGAAGTGGCATCAGTGCTCTAGTAGCGATGATCATTGTTCTGTTTCATTAGAAGGATAATCTAGAGATAAATGCAAAGATGTAGAACCAGAACAATAATTTTTCTTATCCATAACACATGAATGGTCTAAGGAATTTTAATCTAGTTCTAGCTGGTGAGATACATTGATAACGGATAGGACTCCTTGATCCAAGGGATTGGTTATTTAGAAAATTCACTGGGTAAATTGCCATTCTTAGAAGACAGTGAGCTTTAGACCAAAGCTGTATTATGGGTTGGTGTTATTGGTGGAATTGTGTTTCAGAGAAAGGGGAAGACCTGAACCTTGGTACCTGTGAACATGACCCTGTTTGGAGGTAAGATGTTTACAGATGTTATCCAGTTAAGGTGAGGTCATTGGGATGGATGTTAATTCAGCTTGACTGGTATCCTAATGAAAGAGGGAATGCCATGGCAACCAAGGTATAGAGGGAGTACAGTGATGTGAAGGTGAAGGCAGAAGCTGGAGTGGCATTGTTCCAAGTCAGGAAACACCAGAAACCCCCAGAAACTGGAAGAGATGTGGAAGGGCCAGAGTGAGAGCATGGTCCTACCCACATGCGAATTTAGTAGGTTTCACACTTTTGTTTTCAGAACAGCAAAACACTATATTTCTGTTGCTCTCTGTCATCCAGTTTGTGGTACCTTAATATAGTAGCCGTAGGAAACTAATGTCCTTAGTAACCTTTTCCTTAACATTTAGAAGTATACCAGTTATAAAATATTCACAAGTTGGATCAAAGAAGTTGAGCAGAATTATGGCATTGAAAGGTGCAATTAGATTCAATTAATAAACTGCAGATGAGAAGCTTTGTCACTACGGACTGACCTGGGGAGAAGATTATTTCAAGAGTATATTTTGTATTTAGAGAAATTAGTTAAAATGGTCAAGTCAATTTGTTTGATAACATGTAGTGAATTTATTCTATCCCAGTTCCTTCCAGGAAAACAAGGATGCAAAGATAAGTAAGACGTGTGGTTAAAAATAAGATTCTGTGTGTAACAAAGAGCAGTTATTTCCTTTTGGGACTCTTTTGTGAAATTTCAGAATTCTATGCAGGCTAGTAATACATTGTTTTTCCAAAGCTCAGGTGTTATAGGAGTAGAGTTGCCAGGTAAGATAAAGAAGACTTAGTTAAAACACTACACACTTTTTTTTATTTAGAATAAATGTGCATTATGCAGCATTTCTGTATACTTGTACTAAAATAAATATTCACTATCTGAAACTCAAATATTACTAACTGAGCTGTATCTTCATTTGCTAGATGTGGCAACCTAAGTAGGGGTAAAAGTCATATTCAGGAGACCCAAGAGGAGAAAGCAAAGAATCATCACCAGAAAGTGTCTACATTAACTTAAATCCTGCTACTTACTGTCTGCTTTCTATCTAAAGGGGTCTGTAATGATTTTTGGAGCCATTTGTACTTACTAAAGCCTTAGGGAGATTTTAGTAATTAAATGAGGTAGCCCATTGTGTGTGTTGAAATGGTTCCTGTTTAATAGTCAGGGCCCTGTAAATGTTGCGTAAGATTTTTTTTTTTTCATCATCAATATAATGCTTAGTAGAGAACCATCTTGTGTTCCAAGTCAGGATACAAGAGACGGCTGTGTGCCTGAATTTAATAACTATCCTCTCTAATCCATTTGTGAATGCTAAATGTCAGCTCTGTGAAAAAAAAGATGGGTTTTGTTGTGTTTGTTTTGTTCCCTTTTGTTTAATCACTCTGTAAGCTCTTGATTTAGTGCCTGGTGAGGCATCTGACATTAGAAGCATCCGAAAGTCCTCCTGTTGAATCTGGATGTTGACATCACCAGTATATTCCTTCCCCAGGGCTACTGTATCAAAGTACCACCTACTGGGTGGCTTAAAACAGGAAATTTATTCCCTTACCATTCTGGAGGCTGCGAGTCTGACATGCAGGGATTTATAGGGTTGGTTTCTTCTAGAGGTTTTGATGGTGAATCTGATACATACCTCTCCTGGGTTCTGGTGATAGGAATCTCTGGTCCACCTCTGGCGTGCCTAGGGATCTCTGAATGATCTCTGGTGCTCCTTAGGCATATCTGGCTTCTACCTTTTGCCTTGTGTCAGAGCAACACCAATCTCTGCCTCCATCTTTCCATGGTTTTCTCTTTTGTGTGTGTCTGAGCCTCTTGAGGGCTTCCACGGTGGCTCAGATGGTAAAGAACCTGCTTGCTAGTGCAGGAGACGTGGGTTAAATCCCTGGATTGGGAAGATACCTTGCAGACGGAAATGGCAACACACTCCAGGATTCTTGCCTGGAGAATTCCCTGGACAGAGGGGCCTAGGGCTCTGTCTCTTCTTAAAAGAACATCCATCATGCTGGATCAGGGCCACCCTAATCCAGTATGACCTCATTTCCACTTGATTGATGTCAAGACTATATTTCCAAATAAGGTCATCACAGTATTGAAGGGTAGGACTCTGACATGTATTTGGGGGGAGCACCTAATTCAGCCCACAGCTATCTTGCATCTACACTTCAGAGCTTTGTGAGAACCTCAAAGTTGTTTTTTATAACAATAAATATGCAGATTATTGTAACTTTTGAGATGTGTTATGCAGTTCAAAGGACAGAAATGGTATGAACCTAACAGAAGCAGAAGATATTAAGAAGAGGGGGCAACAATATACAGAAGAACTATGCAAAAAAGATCTTCATGACCCAGATAATCACAATGGTGTAATCACTCAACTAAAGCCAGACATCCTGGAATGTGAGGTCAAGTGGGCCTAAGGAAGCATTACCACGAACAAAGCTAGTGGAGGTGATGGCATTCCAGTTGAGCTATTTTAAATCCTAAAAGCTGATGCTGTGAAAGTGCTGCACTCAATATGCCAGCAAGTTTGGAAAACTCAGCAGTGGCCACAGGACTGGAAAAGGTCAGTTTTCATTGCAATTTCAAAGGAAGGCAATGCCAAAGAATGTTCAAACTACTGAACAATTGTACTCATCTCACATGCTACCAAAGTAATGTTCAACATTCTCCGAGCCAGGCTTCAATAGTATGTGAATCATGAACTTCCAAATGTTCAAGCTAAATTTAGAATAGGCAGAGGGACCAGAGATCAAATTGCCAACATCTGCTGGATCATTAAAAAAGAGAGTTCCATAAAAATATCAACTTCTGATTTATTGTGTATGCCAAAGCCTAGGACTGTTTGGATCACCACAAACTGTGGAAAATTCTTAAAGAGATGGGAATACCAGAGCACCTGACCTGTGTCCTGAGAAATTTATATGCAGGTCAAGAAGCAACAGTTAGAACTGGACATGGAACAACAGACTGGTTTCAAATTGGAAAAGGAGTACATCAAGACTGTATATTGTCACCCTGCTTATTTAACTTATATGAAGAGTACATCGTGTGAAATGCCAGGCTGGATGAAACACAAGCTGGAATCAAGATTGCTGGGAGAAATATCAATAGCCTCAGATATGCAGATGGCACCACCCTTATGGCAGAAAGTGAAGAAGAACTAAAGAGCCTCTTGATGAAAGTGAAAGAGAAGAATGAAAACTCAACATTCAGAAAACTAAGATTATGGTATCTGGTCCCATCACTTTATGGCAAATAGATGGGGGAACAATGGAAACAGTGAGAGACTTTATTTTTTTGGTCTCCAAAATCACTGCAGATGGTGACTGCAGCCATGAAATCAAAAGGTGCTTTCTCCTTGGAAGAAGAACTATGACAAACCTAGACAGCATATTAAAAACAAGAGACATTACTTTGCCAACAAAGGTCCATCTATCAAAGTCATGGTTTTTCCAGTAGTTATGTATGGATTTGAGAATTGGACTATAAAGAAAGCTGAGCATTGATGAATTGATCCTTATGAACTGTGGTGTTGGAGGAAACTCTTGAGAGTCCCTTGGACTGCAGGGAGATTAAAACAGTCCATCCTAAAGGAAATCAGTCCTGAATATTAATTGGAAGGACTGATGTTGAAGCTGAAACTCTAATACTTTGGGCACCTGATGCGAAGAACTGACTCATTGTTGAAGACCCTGATGCTGGAAAAGACTGAAGGTGGGAGGAGAAGGGAATGACAGAGGATGAGATGGTTGGATGGCATCACTGACTTGATGGACTTGAGTTTGAGTAAGGTCCTGGAGTTTGTGATGGATAGTGAAGCCTGGCATGCTGCAGTCCATGAGATCACAAAAAGTTGAACATGACTGAGAGACTGAACTGAACTAATGCAGTTCAGCATTGGTGTACAGGAATGAAAATATGCTCTTTAAAAATATAGCCTTTTCCTCAATGTTTCTAGTGCAAATGTTTTAGAAACTATATAGAGAGTCAGTACCTAGGTGGCAATATATTAATGCTGTATTTAAACATTTTATAACTATAAGATAAACTCCACAGACTATAATTTTCAGTTTTAAGGAAGAAATCTGAGAAAAAAAGCAAAATTCATAATAGAAACATTTTGTTTCTACTCTTCATTATTTGGGGGCCTTCATCTCTATTTTGGGTTTCCCCGGTGGCTCAAAGGTCAAGAATCCGCCTGCAGTGCTGGAGACTCCAGTTCGATCCTTGGATCTGGAAGATCCCCTGGAGAAGGAAATGCCAACTCACTCCAGTAACTCTTGCTGTGAAAATCCCATGGATGGAGGAGCCTGGCAGGCTGCAGTGCATAGGGTTGCAAAGAATCAGGCACGACTGAGCGACTAAACACATATGTCTATATTTTGACCTGTTCAATATTTTTAAAGTATCATTCAGTTTTCAACCAATATATGTAATCAATTATTTAAATTTCTATTTTAGGTGAGAGATTAGATGAACTGAATGCTAAGATATTTTAAACTCTAAATATTTTTGCATGGAAATCTGTTTCCCTCATTTTCCAAAGAAGTGTCTATAAATTTGCTAAATGAAACAAATGCCAACAGATAGAATATAGCTATTCTTAAAAATTAGAACTTTCATAAATACTTCCAAAATCGATATGGTAAAATAATAAGAAA
>SJYQ01000969.1:678490-750924 GCA_006410935.1 Redunca redunca
TACCACCATGAAAGGTTTACACATGCTTAACACAAAAATAATATTAACATTTTTAAAGACTCATTTTATATTTTAAAGTAGAAATAAAAGCAAAGATCAAAATAACACATTGAAATTTGTGTTAATATAAGTTGAGGCATTTTTTCTTTTTTTTTTTTTTATGAGTTATTTGAGACTAGTACTACATACTGATTCTTCTGAACGTAGATTCTTAGAAATTTGTCCTGGAAAGTTCTAACATAATGATTTAAGATAAAACAAAACCACAGATGGTTTTCTAACTTTATAAGTGTAGGGAATTTAATATAAATTTGACAGAGCTGTTTTTTTCAACTTTATATATTTGATAATATCTGGTGGTACGAGTAGTAAAAACCGCCTTCCAGTGAAGGAGACATGAGAGACGTGGGTTTGAACCCTGGGTGGGGAAGACCCCCTGGAGGAGGGCATGGCAACCCACTCCAGTATTCTTGCCTGGAGAATCCCCTGGACAGAGGAGCCTGGCAGGCTATAGTTCATAGGGTCGCAAAGAATTGGACACCACTGAAGCGCCTTTGCATACACACAGAGAACATATTAATTTTATTTCTTCCCTTCTATTTTCTTTTTCCTTTTCCTTTCTTTCTTAACGCTAGAAATTGTCATTCTGAAATCAGAAGTGAGATTATTGAAATCCAGAGAGTAAATAAAGTAGCTTGTTCAAGTCTGTACAGCTTTTAGGTATAATTGCTGGAATTTCAGACCCAGTTTTGTTCCCCTCAAATTTGAATTCTTCTCACTAAACAAAAAGGCAATTAAAAAGGTGATGATGGCACAGATTTTGTAGTTATACTAAAGTATGATTTTTTTGCATATCCTGAGTCACCAGTTTGAACTACAAAATTTGCTGAAGATTTAACTCAATATAATGACAACATTTAGGATGTAATGAAACATTTTTAATGGAATTGTTCAGCAATGACTCATTTTTAAAAAAGTAAAAATTTTCATAAAATGGAGATTAAATGGCCTTCCATCAAGAAGGCTGGAGAATTTCTATTCAAGGTGAGAGGGGGACTAACTGATTTCTAAAATATAAACAGTTTGTGACTTTGTTGTTCTTAAATAGACAGGCCTCTGGCTTGTGGTCTTTGCACTGTGTGTGCAGCAAGCCTATAATTCAGCCATTTAACTATAAATCACCTGCAGTTTGTTTCAAAGCTGTTGAACCTCTTTTAAATTTTAACATATTCTCTTGCTAAATATATTATGTAGTGAGGGCATACAATATATCAAGTATTATGAGGGGTGTCTATTCCTCTCTTCTTAATATCTATCTATATAAAATATATACACTTACATATATGTGCTATTTATAGACTCATATATACACACTTGTATTCTTTATATGTGTATATATATCTACCAATACATACATACGTGTGTGTGCTTATTTGTATCTTTATTAAGCCTAAAAACAACTCTCATATGAAAGTGAAAGTGAAAGTTTCTCAGTCGTGTCCTACTGTTTGTGACCCCATGGAATTCTCCAGGCTAGATTACAGGCCAATTATACTTGTCTCTTGTATAGTTGATACAAAGGGCTTTACTCTTAACAATTTGATTATATTACAGTTAGTTAAACTAGTGTTAGGTTTCACTTTTTTGTCATCAGCTTCATTGATATTCAGCATCTTCTATAAACAAAACAAAGTCCGGTCATAACAGAAAGCAAAAAGTGGCCATCCGTGAAACTTAGTCATTAGAACATCTTTTGTTTCTCCCATGAGAGAGCTAAAATACTCCCCGGAAAGATATGATAGAGGCCTGAATAAAAGAAGCTATGGAGAAAGGCCTGAATAAAGGATGAACCGCTGTGCTATTAGTTGCTTAGTCGTGTCTGACTCTGTCTGACCCCACTGACTGTAGCCCACCAGGCCCCTCTGTCCATGGGGATTCTCTAGGCAAGAATACTGGAGTGGGTTGCCATGCCCTCTTCCAGGGGATCTTCCCAACCCAGGGACTGAACCCAGGTCTCCCAAATTGCAGATGCATTCTTTACCATCTGAGCCACCAGGGCAGCCCAAAGGATTAAGAAGATTTGCTAAATTAGAAAAAAAAAAATTTTGAATTTCATAAATATTTATATGTAGAACATGGATTTCAAACAGGGGTTATAGTGTTGATCCCTCAGTATCTGAAGGATCAGTTTTCATGCCATTTTCCATCACTAACAGAAAGACCTTGGAGTGACAATTATTTCTGTAGCTTCTAATTTACCCTGTATTTCACCTGACTGATTCCATGGCTTGTTCTCAAAGACAGACAATAATCTGGTTGGTGGGTAGAGTGATGAAAGGTATGGTTTCATGGTGTTTGAAAATGACCCCCAAGTTACCTTTTTGTTTTCTCAGATATACTCCCAAGTCTATGAGGTCCTGGAACTTCTAAATGGTCCTCTTCACCTGTTAATATCAAGATGTACCTAGTACTATAAGGCAAAGGATCACCCTGCCACGATTGAATGATCAAATCTTGGCCCAAGAAATCCAAATTCGATGATCTTTGTTCAGATTCCATTTTATTCTCATATTTGAAATTTCAAGCATCTGCTTTCCCACTGGTTCCAGCCCCACCTGACTTTCTTCCCTTATTATTAGAGACTGAATCCTTTGAGATGTGCTCATATTCTCTCCTCTCTGGCCTTACATCCTCAGTTTCTCATTATACAATTATTGATTTTAATTTTGACTCTATGAGTGAAAAGAGACAACCTTGACTCGGTGGATTTGTCCTATGCTTGAACTCTTAGTCCTTGCTTTTAATCACTGCCTTTCTAAAGGTTTCAATGTTACAATGTCCCTGGTGAACAACTTGCAACTGCCAATCTAACTTTTGGTCAAAGTTTTCTCTTTTCTCTCCAAATATAAAATGCCACAATATTTAAATTAACCTCAGTAACATCTCATTGAAATTAATATTTAACTCATTTTTTCCTGCTGACTACAGGGAGGTGGCACAGGCAGAAATTTATACAGTTCTTATATCTTTTCTGTTATTGCCTTACATGACTCACTTAAGCATATAGCTTAGTAAGTATATTGCTTGAGAAATTAAGAAACAGGAATCTATCATTTTTTTCCATGAAAATTTAAGTATCTATATAGAGGTTAATTGCATATTATAGTTTCCTGAACTATGAAAACAGTGCTGATAGAAATAAACAGGAAAATTATAAACTGCTGTTACTCATTCTTTCCCTTTTATTTTCAAAAGAATGTGTTTTCTAATAACATAGGACAATGAAATTTTATATATGTTTTCTTGGAAGTAAATCCAACAAGATTTTATAATAATAAAATGGTGCTTGGATGATTATGTGGTACTATCTTAAGGAATGTTAATAGTGTAGAAAAAATAATTTTATTGCCCAGACATATAATAAATTTGATAAGCAACCTGAAGAATGTTTTAACGTTAATATATGCTAATTAATAAACATAGCCTTACCTTTATTTTAGCCTAACATTATCCTTATGTGAGAATAGCATATAATTACAGACTACTTACTATAAAGTACTTTGTAAGTTATCTACATAACTTGAAATTTGGAATGTTACATGGAAATTAAATATATATACATGCACACACTTTAATGGACTCCAAGTCAGGTAAGTTTCTGGGTCTCTGTTTCCAAATAGTAAGTACATGTTTTAGAATAAATGATTCCTAAGTTTTCCCCAGGTGTTCAGTTCAGTTCAGTCGCTCAGTCGTATCCGACTCTTTGCGACCCCATGAATCACAGCACGCCAGGCCTCCCTGTCCATCACCATCTCCCAGAGTTCACTCAGACTCACGTCCATCGTCCATGATGCCATCCAGCCATCTCATCCTTGGTCGTCCCCATCTCCTCCTGCCCCCAATCCCTCCCAGCATCACAGTCTTTTCCAATGAGTCAACTCTTTGCATGAGGTGGCCAAAGTACTGGAGTTTCAGCTTTAGCATCATTCCTTCCAAAGAAATCCCAGGGTTGATCTCCTTCAGAATGGACTGGTTGGATCTCCATGCAGTCCAAGGGACTCTCAAGAGTCTTCTCCAACACCACAGTTCAAAAGCATCAATTCATCAGTGCTCAGCTTTTCCACAGTCCAACTCTCACATCCATACATGAGTACTGGAAAAACCATAGCCTTGACTAGACGGACCTTAGTCGGCAAAGTAATGTCTCTGCTTTTGAATATACTATCTAGGTTGGTCATAACTTTTCTTCTAAGGAGTAAGCGTCTTTTAATTTCATGGCTGCAGTCAACATTTGCAGTGATTTTGGAGCCCCCAAAATAAAGTCTGACACTGTTTCCACTGTTTCCCCATCTATTTCCCATGAAGTGATGGACCGGATGCCATGATCTTCGTTTTCTGAATGTTGAGCTTTAAGCCAACTTTTTCGCTCTCCTCTTTCACTTTCATCAAGAGACTTCTTAGCTTCTCTTCACTTTCTGCCATAAGGTGTCATCTGCATATCTGAGGTTATTGATATTTCTCCCGGCAATCTTGATTCCAGCTTGTGTTTCTTCCAGTCCAGTGTTTCTCATGATGTACTCTGCATATAAGTTAAATAAGCAGGGTAACAATATACAGCCTTGACACACTCCTTTTCCTATTTGGAAACAGTTTGTTGTTCCATGTCCAGTTCTAGCTGTTGCTTCCTGACCTGCATACAGATTTCTCAAGAGGCAGGTTAGGTGGTCTGATATTCCCATCTCTTTCAGAATTTTCCACAGTTGATTGTGATCCACACAGTCAAAGGCTTTGGCATAGTCAATAAAGCAGAAATAGCATGGATATAAATGTATATCTCTGGTTTTTTAATGTGATTATTGCAGTGAGATGGGGCTACTCCCTCGTTGTGCTGAGAGGGTTTCTCATTGTGGTGACTTTTCTTGTCACTGAGCACAGACTCTAGAGCTCATGGCCTTCAGTAGCTGCCACTTCTGGGCTCAGGGCACAGGCTCAGTACTCATGGCATGCAGGCTTAGTTGCTCCGCAGCGCGTGGAATCTTCCCGAATCAGGGGTCTGCCTTGGCAGGCTAATTCCTTATCACCGAGCCACCAGGGAAGCCCTAGGTTTCTAATTTTAAAGAAACTGCTGAGTCCTTAATTTGATCACACTCTCTGATTCACCCCCCCACACACACACACAATTGGTATTTCCAGTTATCCATGAACTCATCTACAATTCTTTATTAAATCTAGATGTTAAAGGTTGAATCTTGATGAAAATTGCAGAGTGAATGGAAAGTCAGTGAGTCTCACTGGACTAGTCTCTTTACAACCAGTCATTGTGGGGTCCACAGAGTTGCTTTTCACGTTACAAGTTGTGTACAAATTATCTGACCAAAGTTGATCGTGCTTGATCAAGTAGATCTATGTAAATTCTACTGTCATTGACACAAAAGATTTGGGGGCATTGTTAGGTAATACAGAATTTTTTATTTTTCAATAAAGATGTTTTTATTTGTATAACTGTATGCTAATTTTTAAAGAAAGAAATCATTTTACTAGAGAAAATAAAAGTTATGCAGGAAAGGAAAAGTTGTCATAGCGTAAATACTTAACTCAGCTGTGAATAGTATTCACACAGTGATGTAAATATTGTATGCTGATGTCATGGCAAGTGTGATTAGTAAGATGTNAAAATAAAAGTTACGCAGGAAAGGAAAAGTTGTCATAGCGTAAATACTTAACTCAGCTGTGAATAGTATTCACACAGTGATGTAAATATTGTATGCTGATGTCATGGCAAGTGTGATTAGTAAGATGTGGGGAAACAGACAAAAAGGATATCTATGTGTGGTGAGGTGGAGGTGAAGGAATGAGAGAGAACTAAACCTTCATCTTTCATAGTGGGGAGTCCATAGATATTTAAGATAGAAAAGTTAGTGTATAACAATCTACGTGTGTCTTAGTCTCTCAGTCCTATCTGACTCTTTGTGATCCCATAGACTCTAGCCCCCTGGCTCCTCTGTCCATGGTATTTTCCAAGCAAGAATACTGGTGTGGGTTGCTGTTCTCTTCTCCAGGGGATCTTCCCGACCCAAGGATCTAACCTGATTCTCTTATGTCTCCTGAATTGGCAGGCAGGTTCTTTACCACTATCGCTACCTGGGAAGCCCATAACAATCTAAGCATGTTATTTAATTAAGGAAATAGAGGAAAATTCCAGAGGCCTATAAAAAAGATGAAAACAACTGTTCTTTTTAAGGTAGGATCCCTGAAGGTCTTTAAGCTATATGTAAAGGTGATTAGAATAAGATATATTTTTAAAACACATTATGAAAGTTTCTCTTTATATCTTATTTTCTAAAATTTTCCATTGCACCTATTGGCACATACTTCTTTAAGTCAAATCAGATTTCAGGAATAAAATGAACAATAGATCAGAGGAAGTCTCCTTATATTTCACTGTGGTACCTTTCATTTTAAAAGCATATTATCACTCTTTTTTGTTATTGTATATATTTTTTAATTCCATGAAATTTAAAATGCTATAGGAATGACTTTTAACACTCTAGACCCAATTGTGTAAAATTTAGATTTAAAAAAAATCGAAGCATATAGAAATCATGTTGAACTTCATCTCTTATACATTACTAGAAGTGAAGTGAAGTGAAGTTGCTCAGTCGTGTCCAACTCTTTGCAACCTGTGGACTGTAGCCTACCAAGCTCCTCCATCCATGGGCTTTTCCAGGCAAGAGTACTGGAGGGGGTTGCCATTTCCTTCTCCAGGGGATCTTCCCGACCCAGGGATCAAACCCAGGTCTCCAACATTGCAGGCAGACGCTTTAACCTCTGCACCACCAGGGAAGCCCCTATACATTACTAGAACAACATTAATTCCTTAGGGAATATACAAGTAAAAATTGATTTCTTTTTAAATAATTTTCTCAAATATTGTCTTGATCCTCAAACCGGTTTCAACCTAGTTTATCACTGAAAGTTTCCATCTTAACAATAGTTACCAGCTCTCCTGAATTTTTCTCAGCCATCATTTTACCATCTGGTGCTACTTTTAATTTAATCTATAATACTGAAAGTTGTGTTTAGGATGGGTAGGATATAGGGTGAAATTCCATGGAGGTCCAAATGTTTAGAGTCTTTATAAAAATTCAGTCGACAGAATCTTTTAAAACTGTATAAGCTTAATAATTTATTTTTAGGTTATTATGTGAGAAAAATCAGCTGTGTCTACATTAATTCCTGATTTTTCTGTGAACATATAGATACAATAGATACATGGATACCAGAGCTACCCTGGTAACTCAGCTGGTAAAGAATCTGCCTGCAATGCAGGTAACCTGGGTTTGATCCCTGCTGTTGGGAAGATCCCCTGGAGAAGGGAAACAGCTCCCCACTCCAGTATTCTGGCCTGGAGAATTCCAAGGACTGTATAGTCCATGGTGTCGCAAAGAGTTTGACAGGACTGAGCGAACATCCACTTTCATTTTCATAGATACATTATGTACAAACAAATATAGTGGGAGATAGACTGGTGGTATAGTAATAGGCTCCCCTGCTTCCAGCCAATACCTAATTTTATTCTTCTTGAAGTTTAATATCTCATATTTTCATGTTTCTTTTGTCTCTTTCATCCCAATCACCCATGAAAGCTTGCATTCAAAGCCCACTTTCTCAGACCTGATAATACCTCCCAATGATATTTGTCCCAGAAACATTTTAATTTTAGTAGGAATCAGATTCTGAAGGAAAATGGATAAAACCCTGAGACAAACAGATGTGTTAGTATGTAGAATTAAGCCTCCATAAACAATTAAGGGAGCAAAGTAAGGTTAAAACATGTTTCCCCTCCAAGAAGAAAAGTGAAAGTGAAAGTCGCTCAGTCTTGTCCGACTCTTTGTGACCCCATGGACTCTACAGTCCATGGAATTCTCCAGGCCAGAATGCTGGAGTGGGTAGCCTTTCCCTTCTCCAGCGGATCTTCCTAACTCAGGGACTGAACTCAGGTCTCCTGCATTGCAGGCAGATTCTTTATCAGCTGAGCCACAAGGGAAGCCAAAGAAGAAAACAGGATGTCAACTAAACACATTTTGATTTATCCTTTATTGCAGTGTTTGCTATCCTTGGAAAGAGGGATAAAAACGCACATCAACTGACTACAGTTTGTCATACACACAAACAATCATAGCTTTTATCCAATGAGAAAGAAAATTAAATAATGCATACTGCATCTAGCTGACCACAATAGTTGTACTGACCCTGACAGAGTTATCTCCATGTGCTAGTTCTATTGCTGTGCCATTGAGCCAAGCAGTGTCTCTGCAGGTCTTTTCAGAATTCTTAGACCAAAAGTGTAGCAGATATAGGCAGGGGTTAGGAAAGAGATGCTATTTATTCTGCCTGTATAGTTTTGGATGGAAAAATACTTTTTAGGTGATCTGTTTCTAAGAAGTGCAATTTTCAGGAAACCACACACCGTATTCTCGAAATTATTTTCCATTCTCTCCCTCGAAACTTACTCTGATCATCTCAAAGTAAAGGATTATTCTCAATAGAAACAACAAAAAATGCTGCTGCTCACATTAAATTTGCTTTTAGTCCAAGAGAAAATTTCACAAAGATAGTCTCTTCTCCATTATACCTGCATTGTGTACCCAGTTTATAGATGGAGTAAACCCTAGAAGACACTCTTCTGGAGTATTTTGGGGTGGCATTCTCCTGCAGTAGGATTGAGCCTAGCATATCTAGGGTTTGGGCTAGTTGGAGATGTAATTGGAGTTTGTGTCTGTAAACCCCACAAGCTCCCATCCTAAGAGGTAGGAATTAACAGATATATGTTTGATCATCCAGCAAACTTATATCTAGCATTGGTGTTATGAGAGGTGTGAAAAATGATCAATCAGACACAGTGGAGAGTATCTGCAATCTACCTGAAATCGTATCTTGAATGAGGACAGGCTGTAAGCATGTGTGTACATGTATGCGCTCTTTTAAATCCAGAAAAAACATTTTCCACGTGACCAATGGTGGCACTGGAAACTAAATAGTTATTGGAGTACAGTGGCATTTACAGATATCAGAAAACTTAAATCAAAAGGGGAACATTGCTCTGCCCTGAATATAGGATGTTCATACTTTGTAAATTGCTGTGTCATCTCCAGGGTAGCCTGTCAATTGCATTTTCATATTATGTTTCAAATAACACTCACCAGTAACTGGAACTTAGAAAAATGTATAAATGTGCACATTCTTTTTCTGAACAATAAGAAATACGGAATGTCAAGTGAAGACCTAACAACAAACACAGAATTCCAATCTTTTCAGGTTAGCTTGTGACATCAAGTCAGAAAACGTATCAAGGCAGTATAACTGTGCTGAGTGCATCTGTAAACTGATTTATTGAAACATTCAGTAATACACTGCTATTTATGGGAGACTCAGCTATAGATATTCCTGCAGTTATTATAGAAAAGACTCCTGTCCTGTGGAGTCTCCAGTGCAGATGGGCAGCTGTGGTTCCATAATACAGGTTTATTTGCCTTGAGATGGTGCATTTCTCAAAAGAGAATATGCTTAGTAAAGATTTAGAAATAATTATGAACATGAATGAGGCTTCCCAGGTGGCGCTAGTGGTAAAGAACCCCCCTGCCAATGCCGGAGACGCAGGTTCAATCCCTGGGTTAGGAAGATATCCAGGAGGAGGGCGTGGCCATCCACTCCAGTATCTTGCCTGGAGAAGCCCATGGACAGAGGAGACTGGCAAGCTGCAGTCCACAGGGTCACAGAGTCAGACACAGCTGAAGTTACTTAGCATGCATGCACACATGAATATGAATAGAAAGTGGGCAGCTAGCTGAAGAAATTCTCAGAAGACAGTGGTTGACATGCATTTTCTTCCAAATTAACCATCAGTTTGCAAGTCTAGAGTCTAAGGTCTCAGTGGGTTTTCTATTTTTAAAAAATAGGTGAAAAGAATACTGTGATCTACTCCGTTTACCCAGTGGAGGGAAAGCAACAATTAAATATTTTCAACTACCTGCAAAAACTAGCTGTGTATCTTTATATTCCTGACTGTACTCTCATATTTTAAGATGAATTCATCATAGGAAATCTGAAAACTATCAAATAGTCAACTCTAGTTTTGTTTACTCAATTATATTAGAAACTAGTATTCGTATGTGACTTCAAAGTTCAAAAATCATCTTCTTGTATATCATTTCATAGAACTCTCCACTAACCTACTGATATGTTTGTGTTGAGTTAGAAACTCAGTCATGTCTGATTCTTTGCGACTCCATGCACTGTAGCATGCCAGGTTCCTCTGTCCATTGACTTCTCCAGGCAAGAATACTGGAGTGGGTTGCCATTCCCTTTTCCAGGGGATCTTCCCAACCCAGGGATTAAACCCGGGTATCCCTCATTGCAGACATATTCTATACTGTCTGAGCCACCATGACTCATAGTGATAGACTTGGGTGATATAATCTTCTAGGTAGAATTATTTGTTCTACCACTATGCACCCATGTCACTTTCTTGAAACATTTATATCTCTATACCAGGGCTTTCCTGGTAGCTCAGATGGTAGAGAATCCACATACAATGCAGGAGACCTGGGTTTGATCCCTGCTGTTGGGAAGATCCCCTGGAGAAGGGCATGGCTCCCCACTCCAGTACTCTTGCCTGGAGAGTTCCACGGACAGAGGCGCCTGGCAGGCTACAGTCCATGGGGTTGGTTGCAGAGTTGGGCACGACTGAGCGACTCAACACCGGCACTAGCACTGGAGTGCTTTATGACCTAATAGAATCCAGGAATGTCGGCCATGAAAGGGGCCCTGAGGATTGTGTGTCCAATACTTCCTGTTTCGCAGATGGAGAAATTGAGATTCAATGTGGATATGTGGCTTGCTCAAGATGGTTGGAGACTGAATAGCAATTAGAACTTGGGTTTTCTATATTCAGGTTTGGAGGCCAGCTTTTGGAAAAATGTAGGTGTGTTGGGAAAACAATATGTTTGCTTGAGACTGAAGCCATCTCTCCATCATGATGGTCATGCATATATATACGCCTCATTTATTTATTGTTGCTATGGTTCTGTGTCATTTCAGAATGTAAAACCAACACCTTTCTCCACATCTCTATAGCTGCATGAACTTCAGCAGTGCAGAATTCTGTGAATCGGGTTGTCTCCATTTCCTGTTTATTTCTGATCACATTGTTTTCTCAAGATGCACTTTCCTTTTCCATCTGAAACTTATACTTTGGGAACCTCCTCTCTAAAGATGCTTAAAAACGAAACAGTGTTTCTTTTTTGGTAACTTTCTCTGTACTTTACTCTGCAATTTCTCTGTTTAGAAACCTTTAATTGTTCCCTGTTCCCTTCTGCAGAAGATTGAAAATTAGCTGCTTAGTTTTCAAGGCGCAACATACTACTTACTTTCAATTCCTCTTCCTTACCATTTTCCCAAACACATTTAGCATAGTAATCAAACTTACTTTTTGTAACCTCTAATTAATCTCATTTTCTGGGCATTTGCTTGCTTGTGGTTTCTCTTTCCTTCTCCCTGTGAAAGGTGGAAGATCTTATTTTAACTAGTAAATATTCTTAAAGTTGTAGGGCTTCTCTTCTCAAGTCCAGCAGGTTGCGTAAAGAATGAGAGAGATGAAGTATCTTCTTCCAGGCCTGGGTCTCCACAGTCTGGCTGGGCTCTGCTCCCTGCTTGCCTATAGTTGACTTTCTTTTGGATTCTTCCTTCCTGACCTGGATTTTCTAGACTTGACTCCATCCTGTCCTTTATGTAAGACCAGAGTCATGCTTAGATCCCATCTGCTTATCTCAAAAACCTCCTGCTGGTGGCGCTAGTGAAGTAGCGCCATCCATTGCCATTCGTGACTGGGAATGATCCAGTCTCCTTTCCTGACTGTTTCCATCAAAAATGAGTGCACATCTACCTGTGTGTGTTTGAAAAGAATTACTATGTTTCCATTTTCTTTTCATTTGATATAGATTTTGCCTTTTCATTGTTGTTGTTTAGTCGCTAAATCGTGTCCACCTCTTTGTGACCCCCTGGACTGCAGCATGCCAGGCTCCCTTGTCCTTCACTATCTCTCGGAATTTGCTCAAACTCATGTCCATTGAGTTGGTGATGCTACCCAAGCATTTCATAGAAGCCTTTTGAAAAAAAAAACCAGAAAAATCTATCCGTTTAGAATTTAACCATTATCAAATATATATATATATATATATATATATATATCTCAAAGCAGGCAGCTTTCTTTGGACTTCCCTGGTGGCTCAGACAGTAAAGCGTCTGTCTACGATGAGGGAGACCCGGGTTCGATCCCTGGGTTGGGAAGATCCCTTGGAGAAAGAAATGGCAATCCACTCCAGTACTATTGCCTGGAAAATCCCATGGACAGAGGAGCCTGGTAGACTATAGTCCATGGGGTCACAAAGAGTCAGACACGACTGAGCAACTTCACGTTCATGTTTCTTTGGAGTAGAATGCATTCCTGGATGTTGATATAATATCTTTTTCTCTTTAGATTTGTCCTAAGTTCCCAGAACATTTCCTTCGTAGTGGCATACAAAACTCTGATTCAAGGGGCCTGGTTCTGAGAGGAAGGACCAGTGGTGACATTAAAAGTATTCCTTCCTAAAATAGAGAAATTTGCATTTGCTGAAAGCCAGAGGCATTATAAAGGACAAGACAAAACATGTTATAAGAAGAAAGAAAGGGAGGTGAGAGAAAGGTCCATCAGAAAATGGAATGGACAGGCCTTCAGGCACAGCTGTTTGTACGTGCATGCTAAGTTGCTTCAGTCTTGTCCGACTCTTTGCGACCCTGTGGGCTGTCACATACCAGGCTCCTCTGTCCAAGGGATTCTCCAGGCAGTAATACTGGAGTGGGTTGCTGTGCCTTCCTCCAAGGCATCTTCCCAACCCGGGGATCAAATCTGTGTCTCCTGCACGGACAGGTGGATTCTTTACCACCGAACCACCTGGTACTTGCTGAATAAATCTTACTCAACAGCAAAGTACCCCAGTGAAAGAGATGGATGTTTACAGTATAATGTGTAGATGTAAAATCAAGTGCTGGATAGTTTTGTCTCAAATAAGGTCACTGAGAATCTGAAGGGTCTTGACGAAATTTTACATGTGCTATATTCTTGGGTTTCTGATTCCTAGTTAAGTGAACTTTATTGCTTCAATGAATGAAATGCAGAACCCATGACTGGTATTTTAGTTAAAAGCCTAACTTTTCACTAAAGGTATAATCTTCACACATGCTCTTAAATGACTCAGACATCTTGTTTTATTAAATGATTTAAGCAAATGAGTCCAATAGCATATATTATAGCCTTTACTTGATGAAAGACTTCACATTGTACTGTCATTCAGAAAAGAAATCTCAGTAATTCTTACCTCTCCTTTTTCTATTTCTTCACACGTCCTGGAAAACCAAGGCAGTCACCTTCAGAAATATCTTTTGCATCTTTCCCCTCTTGTAAGCCCGCTGCCATTGGCTTCTGCTCATCTGGGTGCCACTTCAGATTTTCAATGTTGAATATTCTTGTTGTTTTCAGAACATACCTCCTAGTCTGTTTTACCCCACTATCAAAGTTTTCTTGCTTTTCAAACAGAGCTATGATTGGGTCATATCACTACCCTATTGAGCAAACCGTTTCAGTGGTGTCTCAAGGTCCATGAAATATAACCCACATTTTTAGCATGGAATTCAGCAGCCTGTGAAATCTGGGATAAAGGATACCTAGATTTAAACATAATCGTCACCCAGTGAACATTGGTTGAAAGAATAATTGAGAACAAGCAAAATAGGAATGAACAAATGAGATTTTGCAACACAGTTTGGCCTCAGCATCCTTATGCAGATAAATCCCTCTGTGAATTCAATGATTGCTACCCTCTGTACCATCTGCTGTTCATTCATTCTGGGCACTGATCACTGTTCCATGTACTGGGAACACAGACACGAAGAAAACAACCCTCAGCTTCATCTGTGAGGATGAACAACTCACAGTGGAGTCACCATTAAACAAGTAAATGCACAGATGAGTACATGATTCCTATTTGTCAGCATTGCTACTGAGGAAAGGAAGTGGGTACTCTGAGAAAGGGAGGCAGGATGAATTTAGCTTGAGGTATGGTAGAGTTGGAGAAGGTCTCTCTTCCTGGCATTTGATTGAAGATGTGATAAGTTATCCAAGTGGAAATTGGGAGAAGAGTGTGTTAGGCAGCTGCAGTAAGTTGTTGGGGTTGTTTTTGTTTTATTTTAAGATTCTGCTAGTTATTCCTTCTTAAAGTCACTAGGCATTCCCATAACCCTTACCCTAACCTTCTCCCTAAAACCCTAGCCCTTTTTGTAATACTGATACTGATGTGCTTGTCCGGAATGTTTTTCTCTTCTATTTTCTATCTAATGCATTTTTTTTTCTTATCTTCCCACTTTTATGTTTAAGTATTAAAACACCAAACTGTCATTACCCCTTACAAAATATAGATACCCATATCTGGGTACCTGTAATAGCTTTTTCATATTGCCGAAGGTTGTGAGCACTCAAGATGTCCTTCAGTAGGTAAATGGATAAACTGTGATACATCCAGACAATGAAATATCATTTAGCACTAAAAAGAAGTGAGCTCTCAAGCTGTGAAAAGACATGAAGGAAATGTCAACACATGCTGCCAAGTGAAAGAGGTCAATCCAAAATGAGTCCATGCCATGTAATCCCGACTATATGACATTCTGGAAGAGGGAAAACTATAGAGACAGTAAACAAAATTAGTGATTTTTAGGGTTAGGGTTGGGGAGATGAACAGATATAGAAAAGGGTATTTTTAGGGCAGAAAAATTACTCTGTGATACCATAATGATGTATCTTCCCAAGTGGCTCAATGGTAAAAGAATCTACCTCACCAATGCGGGAGACACGAGAGACACAGTCCAGTTCCTAGGTCAGGAAGATCCCCTGGAGTAGGACATGGCAACCCACTCCAGTATGCTTGTACGGAAAATTCTACAGACAGAGGAGCCTGGCAGTCCATGGGGTCTCAAAGAGTCATACATGACTGAGCATGCATGCACTCTAATGATGGATATATGTCATCATAATTTGTTCAAGTTCATCATGCAAAGAGTGAATCCTAAGATAAAGCATGAATCTGGGGTGATTATAATGGGTCAGTGTACATTCAACCCTGGTAAAAAATGTAACACTGTACGAGTGATGTTGATAATGGAGAAGGCTATGCTTGTGTTGGGATATGAGATGTATGTGAAACCTCTGTACCACCCTCTCAATTTTGTTCTAAACATAAAAATGCTCTAAAAACTTGTCTTATAAAAATACATTAAACCATTGACATTAAACTTTCACTGTTTTTGTAATAAATTTGGTTGTTACTGTTTAGTCGCTAAGTCATGTCAGACTCTTTGCCACCCCATGGATTGCAACACACCAAGCTTCCCTGTCCTCCACTATGTCCTGGAGTTTGCTCAAACTCATGTCCATTGAGTTAGTGATGCTATCCAAGCATCTCATCCTCTGTTGCCCGTGTTTCTTCTCCTGCCTCAGTATTTCCCAGGAACAGGGTCTTTTCAAAGAGTCAGTTCTTCGCATCAGGTGGTCAAAGTATTGGAGCTTCAGCTTGAGCATCAGTCCTTCCAATGAGTATTCAGGGTTGATTTCCTTTAGGATTGACTGGTTTGATCTCCTGGCAGTCCAAGGGACTCTCAAGCATCTTCTCCAACACTACAGCTCAAAAGCATCAATTCTTCAATGCTCAGCGCTCTTTATTGTCCAACTCTCACATCCGCACGTGACTACTGGAAAAAACATAGTTTTGACTGTATGGACTTTTGTTGGCAAAGTGATATCTCTGGTTTTTAATTTGTTGTCTAGGTTTGTCATAGCTTACCTTCCAAGGAGCAAGCATCTTTTAGTTTCATGGTTACAGTCACCATCTGCAGTGATTTTGGAGTCCAAGAAAATAAAATCAACCACTGTTTCCATTGTTTCCCCATCTATTTGCCATGCAATGATGGGACCAGATGGCATGATCTTAGTGTTTTGAATGTTGAGTTTTAAGCCAGCTTTTTCCCTCTCCTCTTTCACCCTCAACAAGAGGCTCTTTAGTTCCTCTTTGCTTTCTGCCATTAGAGTGTTATAATCTGCATATTTTAGCTTATTGATGTTTCTCCTGGCAATCTTGATTCCAGCTTGTGATTCATCCAGCCCAGCATTCACATAATGTACTCTGCATATAAATGTGTATATAAAATTGGGTTTATGTTACAAACACTGTTGCATGGCCCATTTTCCATTCCCTTAGCATACCATAAATACATGTTGATTAATTAAACCTTCTCTAACAGCTTTGCTTTATTGACTGTCTGGTGCTCCACTGTCCACTTTGGACCAATCAAGTTCATGATCAAATCTGATGTAACTTGAGTCAGGAACACTGGAGGAGGTTTAAATAAAGCCCTTTAGTTAATTAATTAAAAGTGACAGTGGGTTAAATCTAGGATATAGACTTGATTGTCAATAAATATATTGCTTTTTATCAGTGAATACTCTCTTTGAGTTAACAAGTAAATGAAACTAGACTGAGTCAGAAATCTAGTCGTTTACTACTGGACCAACAAACTGCAATCTAGAAGAGTCTTTTCCATAGGAAGATTACCAATGACAGCTGGAAGTGGCCTAAGGTTCATTTAGTTGTACTACAATTGACCTTGGCACTCTTCAAATTACTGTTTTATTAAAAATTTTTGGTAGCTCTGCCTCTTCATGAGACTATAGAATATAAGTTAAGGGAAAAAAGAAAAGAAGACCATGTTCACCCTTATTTTAGAGATTAAACCTTTAGTTGATGCTACTTTTGAATACCATTTCCTTTTTAGCATGAAGTAATATAAATAAAATTTTCAAAACTTTTTCTATATTGTACAAAAGGTTGATATTTATTGTTTGGTGGTACAGAATTTATTTCTCTGAAATTAAAAATATTGACTTAGAGGAGAAAAATCTTCTTTTTTATTCTCACAAATCTGTTTTTTTCCTAGTGTATAACAGTTTTGTAGATAATTTGAAACTGATTAATCTGTTAAACCATCTGTCAGAAATGTGCTGCAGCTGTTAAATGTCCAGCAAAATTTGAACTGCAGTTCTTGAGTAATTCACCCTTGGTGTGTGCAGAGCAGACAATTTCCTATTTGATTTACAACTATGATTCTTGCAAACATGGCTGATTCTCTAGCTATATTTTCTTAAATGTTTTGTGATGTAGCTATTAGACTGAAAAAAAAAATGGAAAAAATTTGATCTGATTTTTTTAAGATGATAACATTGAATTTGTTCATTAACAGGTGCTACTATACTGATTGTGTTCAATATTTTTCAAAAGATGTGAAGATCCCTATCATGCGTTATATTTTCCATATACTGAGAATGTATCAACATATAACCAAATACTTATCACAGTGTGTTTTCAAAGATATAGGAGGAAAGTAGAAATACCAAATTCTTATTTTCTTTAAGCAAACAAAAGGGGTTTTGAAAGGGTACTCTCAGAAAAGTCAGTAGCTTCTTCTCTTACAAAATTCACTGCTGGAGCCAAGATATTTTAAAAATTCTAAAGACATGTACTGATGATGTAGAAAAACCCTCAGTATAATACAAAGGTTCAAATGACAAATCATTTTAAGTTGATAAAGAGAGATGATCTTACATGGGATATAGTGAGGAAGCTCTACCTGTAACATCATGGGATAAAGCCAACTCTTTTTGCACCAACAATTTTTTTTAATGGGAAAATGCAAAAATGTCCATTAGATAAAGTAAATACATCTCAGTTGCCAAAACCTAGGAACTGTTTTGCCCTGCTCACATTTAGATGGATTTATTACTTATCATTATCAGTAACGCACTAATGCAACAGCCTTATATGGTATTCATGCTGCATGCCAGATTCTTAGGCCCTGGGAATACAGGCTCAACAGGACAGGCACATGCCCTGATCCCAGGCAATTTAGAAAAGCAACAAACATTTGTAAAAGATAAACAATCAGAATTATTTTATTTTCATTTTTTTAACTAACACAACATTGTTACTCAACTATTCTCCAATATAATATAAAAAGTTAAAAACAACCTACCTAACAAAAGTAATTTTTTAAAAGAAAGTTTGATAAAACTTATTTGTGTGTGGTTAGTCATTCGATTGTGTCCAACTCTTTGTGACCCCATGGACTGTAGCCCCCCAGGGTCCTCTGTCTAAGGAATTTCCCAGGCAAGAATATTGGAGTGGGCTGTCATTTCCTAGTCCAGGGCATCTTCCCTTCCCAAGGATTGAACCCTTATCTCCTGTGTCACCAACCTTGGCAGGCAGATTCTTTACCACTGAACCACCTGGGAGTTTGGTTGAATTTGCCTGTGAACTGTATAGGGCCTGAGGTTTTCTTTGTGAGATTTTAAGCTGCTGATTCAGTTTCTGTAATGGCTATGGCATTACTGAAGTGTTTGATTTCTTTTTTGAGTCAAATTTGATAAAGTTGTATTTTTCTAAGAATTTACTCATTTATATGATTATTGTAAAAAGAGAATATTTAGATTATCATTGGTGCTATGAACAAAATAAAACAGTGCCATCAAATACCAAGCAATATCTGGAGAATATGAAGCTGGAAGTTGAGTTGGTGAATTTAGACACTGGCCAGAGAAAGAGTGGGCTGGTATTTGAGTTGGGGGCAGTCTGGAAAGGAGTCTGCCTTCTTTAGAGCTGATGAAGAGAATTCCAGCCAGGAGGCAGGGAGAGGAAGAGGCACTTTAGCAGGAATGTGCTTGGTGTGTCTGAAAAAGAGAAAGGAAAGTGAAACTGGAGTTTAGTGACTCAGAGGAGAAGAGTGAAATAAGATAACTCCAGAGATCATTCAGAGCCAAGCCATCACAGGCTCTGCTGGAGTTAGGGTTCCATACCCAATGCAAGGGGAAACCCTCAGGAACAAGGGCCAGGAATAATCTGATCTGCTTTCTAAAAGATCCGTCAGGCAAGTACATAGAAAATGGATTTTGAAGGGATAAAGGTTGAAGGGAAATAAGTGCCCAATAAATATTTATTACATGAATAAATGGAGTAAATTTGATATACTGTGCTGAACATTATTTTTATTGGATGTAGGCATATAAACTGAAATGCTGATCCTGTCTGATTTTTCTCTGAGAACACCTATTTAAAACTGCAGGTGTCTCTTCCTTTTAATTGAAACATATGGGTCTGTTGTGGACAGAAGACCTTAAAATTGCTGCATGATAGAGGGGGCATCACATCAAGTAAATTCTTGGGATCAAAATGGGAAGTGGTAAGAAAAATCTGGGCTTCCCTGGTGACTCAGCAGTAAAGCACCCACCTGCAATGTAGGAGACATGGGCTGGATCCCTACACTGGGAAGATCCGCTGGAGAGGAAAATGGCAACCCACTCCAGTGTTCTTGCCTGGAAAATGCCATGGACAGGTGAGCCTGCGGGGGCTACAGTCTATGCGGTAGCAAGAGTCAAGACACAACTCAATGGCTAAAAAACAACAGCAAGAAAAATCTGACCATTTCATTTTTATTAGGAGATCTACACACGCAAGAATAAATCCAGTGTACAGATTTTATCCGAAGTGACCCTGGAGATGGTAGACCTCAAAAACTTGTAATTATATACAACTTGGCTTTTGTCCTTGTTCTATTATCCTTTGGGTTTCCCTGATAGCTCAGTTGGTAACGAATCCACCTGCAATGCAGGAGACCTGGGTTTGATCCCTGGGTTGGGAAGATCCCCTGGAGAAGGGAAAGGCTACCCACTCCAGTATTCTGGCCTGGAGAATTCCATGGACTATACAGTCCATGGGGTTGCAAAGAGTTGGACACAGCTGAGCGACCTTCACTTCACTTTCACTATTATTCTTTAACTGTGATGTCTCAAGCTTCCTCATCTGTATAATGGTAATGATATCAGTGTCAAAGTCTTACTAAATAAAGTAACTCACTGAGAGAATTCTCTCAGAATATTTACTGCATTGCCTGCCTCATAAGTACTCAAAAATGATTACTATTACTATTTCTTTGCTGATTTTGTCTTAATGGTTTCTGCTATTTATGCTACTGAGATGGAAAAGGGGCAACTGCATCACTGAATTCAAGGCTACTGTAATGCATATGGTAGCACATTTAGTTGTTTCCCATTGAGTGGAAAATAGGGTCCCCTCCTTGGAGTTGTAAAGAGGAAAGATTCAGTGAGAAGATAAAGGGGAGAGATGGGTTTCCTTTTTTCCCTTATTGATTTTCATTACATGTCAGGTAAAACATGTCCACTCAGTTGATTTACTTCCAAATTTATTATCTTTACCTTTTTCTAAATTAGCATTTAATGGCAAACTAATTGTACTTCTCTTCATGACTGCTGGCTTCATGTCTTTTGTGAGATGCCTTAAGTAAAGAAAACTAGATTAATTCTGCATACATTGTATGAAAGGACAATTAATTCTCAATTTAAATATATGATCTCTTTTACCAATGAACTAACATTCTTGCCTTTTCTGTGCAAAGGAGTTTAACCCTGCTATGAAGATCCAGATGTAGATAATAAAAGATTCCTACATAAAATGAAATACACAGAAATATTTATTTTTATTTAAAAACAAAAGACAATATTTGTATGGACATTTCTTTGATAGGTCAGAGTATGCTAAAGACCAGATTGTCAATGTCCCTACCCATTTAAACATACATGTAGTATCAAATGTAGTGAGTGTGTGTGTGTGTATGTGAAAACTAGTAACAGGGATTACTTGGTGGATTGTGAAAATCCTTTCTTTCTCTGTATTGTATGGAATTTTACAAGATCAGGCAAAAAAAATAAAATATTTCCAGTGACAAAGAGTAGGCCAGGGATGTTTGAGCAAGAAGTACATAAAGCAATGTATGAATCATAAAATATATGGAAGGAAATTATGATGAAAATGAAGATATATAAAATTAGAGTTGAGTTAGAGTCATCAGTATTTTGCCCTAAGGAAGAGCAAACATTTTTTTCCAGAATTCTCCTATAATACTGATTTTTAAAACCATTTACTTTCTATTGCTATGACGAGGGAAATCATAGAAAAACTTACCCAAAATTAGAAATGAACATTTGAAATAATGAAAAAAAAAAAAAAACTGAAGACACTCTGGATAAGATGGAACTTAGTCATCCAAATTCATATCCCTAGGAATAAAATATCATTTTTTTTCAATTGTAAAAAGCATGCTTTCTTCCATGTGCTAATATTGGGAAAACCTCAGTCTAATACTAATTTCTGCAAATCACAACTATCCTAGAAATTATTTATTAGATCGGGTTAAGTTAAAATAACTGAACTTGAAAAAAAAGTTATAAAATATAGTGGAAGAGCATGTCATGTTTCAATTTCCAGTATTCGCCATACATTGAAGGAGTAATACAGTATTTAAACATCAAAATGTATATGTAAATTGTTCAATTCAAAGACATTTGGCTCCCAGGTAGAATTACACCTTTTCCACAGAGCAAAGTAAGTTGAGTATGGGATTTCTACAGATGGCATACGGAAATGAGCTCAGTTTGTTTTGGTTTTTTAATAGAATGCTAAAGTTAGCAAAGTTCTGAGGTGAAAAGACAGAGCCTATGCAAGGAATGTGTGCTGAGGAAAGAAACCAAAGCACCATGTTTCCAAGTGCATCAAAACAAAGAACTTCCGGAACCAGTGGCCTGCGTTTATAGGGAATAAAAATAGTGGGCCTACCTTAGATGTAGAGAAACAGATTGTGCACTTATTGTTGGTGCTGTGCCTTTCTTCTTCCTTTCTTTTTTTTTCTTGTTTTCTTTCTCTCATTTTTTCTCTCCTCCCTCCTTTCCTCCCAACCTCCCTTCCTCCCTTTCTTCTTCTCTCCTCTTTATTGAGAAGAATGTTTAACACACACACACACACACACACACACACACGCATGAATCATCGTCTTGGGAATACAATCTCTAAAGCAGTGCTAGATCCCATACCAGCCTTTGTTTGATCTGAGTGTGGACACCGACATTCACATTTGTGAAGCATTTACAGGACTATATTAATCTCAGGGATTCCTCAGGAAACACACCTGAGTCGTGGCTTCAGTCTCTTTTCCATCCAAACCCTAAAACCATCCACTTGGCTAGATAAGAAATAGCGCCTTATTTGTCCAAAGAATTTTCCACTGTCTGTGAGACAACGTAGCCAAAGCATGCTCTGTCCAGGAAGTCAGGGAAACGGCACAGGGGATAACATCATCAGTGGCTGGAGACTCAGGCAGCTGTAGACTCAGCTGAGGACACCAACTGGCTGTAGCTGGACCCTTTGGGGAGCAGGCAGAGCGGAAGGAACGTCGGGAGTGGGAGGCATCACGCAGTCCTGGAATGCCCACCCACCGAGATGGGCCTCCAGGGCTTGAAAGGAGCATTGCCACAGGAAAGACAGGCCATCTCTAGGAGGAACTGGGGAGCCAGGGAAGGAAATGAGCACGACCACTGAGCTTGCAATTTGAGATAGTTTTGGCCAGAAGGAGCCAGGCAGGAGGCTACTGATTGGAAACAGAAGACTTGACTTTAGGGGGAGGTCTGGCCTCTTAACTTTGCCCTGACAATGGAGTCATGAAACCTGAGGCTGGTGGTCATGCAGTTCTAGATTCAAAAGTCAGGATTTGAATGCACACGAAGTAAAGAGAACATTTTATGATGCATTCCTCTGATAATCTGCCATTTACAGTGTTTTCTTTCTTTCTTTCTTTTTTCTGAATGGGAATCAAATGTTGTTAGAATTTAAAATACGGATACCAAGGGGAGAAGAGGGCATGGGATGGATTGAGAGGTGGGGATAGATACGCTGTATTGATATGATATGATATATGATACTGATATAATGTATAAAATAGATAACTAATGAGAAAGCCTATTGTATAGCTCAGGGAACACTACTCAGTGCTCTGTGGTGACCTGAACGTGGAGGAAATTCCAAAAGAGAGGGGGTATATGTGTAACTGATTCACTTTGCTGTACAGTAAAATCTAATCAACATTGTAAAGCAACTCCAATAAAATTTTTTTAAAAAATGGAGTTTCCATCCTGGTAGCACTGCTTGGTTCTGGAGTTCTTCGTCATTCTTATTTTCTGGGTATCTACTTGTATTTCCAAATGCGCGATATAAAACATATATTGTAAGTGTTATGGTTTTAAAAGATGTGGTGAACGTTTTCTAACATTATTTATTTATCAGAGATAACATTTGAATGCTACTCTGATGTCAATGACATGTGTTCTGATGTCCTCTGACCTCGCGAACTGCTGTCCAGCCCCCTCGCCAAGAAAGATGTCTCTCAGCCATGCTCTTAGAGGTGAAGGGCCACAGCCATTTCGTCTCACTTTGCCAATCACTTCCTCTGTTCCAGCTTGAATTCATACAGAATTCTTGCAGCTAGTCTGCCTTCCTGATTGACTGAAATTGTGTGAAAATAAAACTCAAGGCCCATCTGCTCTTCTAGTTTTCATCCAGGATTCCCTGGAAGGGAAATACACTGGAGACCAAATATCTGCCATATCTATGTGGCTGTAGTTTTGGAAGACATCCCAGTATGGGAAAATACAATACTAAATTATTTCAAATGTTAGCATTCTCCCTCTCTCTACTACTACTATTATACTACTATAAAAATCCTAACTTTCTCCAGGGATCTGTTTGATTTTCTAATGTTTAATGTCTGCAGAGTATTAAGACACATGCTCTAGAACAACAGCAATCAGACTCTTTGGAAGATGGAAGCTGTAATAACTATTATTACAGCTGGAGGTAAAGATGGATCCTTCATCCTAATAGTCAGTCTGGCAATATGGGCACACGTGGAGTGTAGCTACAGCCATCACGGGGAAATTTCATCCTCATTGTAGACTTGAAACTTTTCCTCCCTATATAGTATTCCTAAGAGAAGGCAATGGCACCCCACTCCAGTACTCTTGCCTGGAAAATCCCATGGACGGAGGAGACTGGTAGGCTGCAGTCCATGGGGTCGCTAGAGTCGGACACGACTGAGCAACTTCACTTTGACTTTTCACTTTCATGCATTGGAGATGTAAATGGCAACCCACTCCAGTGTTCTTGCCTGGAGAATCCCAGGGACGGGGGAGCCTGGTGGGCTGCTGTCTATGGGGTCACACAGGGTCAGACACGACTGAAGCGACTTAGCAGCAGCAGCAGCATAGTGTTCTTAACCCTCTTCATCTATATCCTGTCAATTCTTCAGGTCTTATTTATCATTTGTAGGTTACCTATTACCATAAGTGATCGTTAATCATTCTTCTTTGTGGATACATGGAATATTTATCATATTGAACCGGAGGTTGGAAAACTTTCTCTGTAAAAGGTCAGATAGTAAATCCTTTCGCTTCAGAGGCTATGTGTCTCTTTTTGTGACATTCTGCTGAGATGTGAATGCAGACATGAATGAGTGAATGGGGATGTGGTCCAGCACAACTTTTCTTAACAAAAGCGAGCAGTGGGCCAGATTTGGTCTGGGGGACATAGTTGTGGACTCTTGTCCTTGACAGTGCTCGAGGGCATTAGAGTTTGAGAGAAATTTAGCCAGTTTCTTCATATTATGTGTGAGTCAGGGTGGCTCAGATGATAAATAATCTGCCTGCAGTGCAGAAGACCCGGGTTTGATCCCTGGGCTGGGAAGATTCTCCGGAGAAAGGAACGGCAGCCCACTCCAGTATTTTTGCCTGGAGAACCCCATGGAGACAGGAACCTGGCAGGCTACAGTCCATGGAGTTTCAAAGAGTGGGACACGACTGAGTGACTAACACTTTCACACTTTCATCTGTCAAAAGGGGGTTAACGGATGTGCTCAAGGTCACACACTTAGGAGAAAGCAAGGAGTGACAAGGTCACCTAAACCATAGTCCTGTATTTTTAATTTACTTGTTACTTTCAGGATTTGATTATGTTCTAGTCAGCACTGAATTACAGACTGGTATTATTTTCTTGTTTCATGTTTAATTACTTTATGTGGGTCTATATATTGTTACCACTCATGAGAGAATGGGGAATAGATACATAGACAGATATTTTATTGCCCAAAGTGATTAGAACAGTGCAAAGCAGGGAATAAGATCATAATAAATATTTGTGACTACCGTCTTTCAGGAGAACATATAATTCATGTGACATTTTTCTTGCTTAATTATGCAGTTATAGATTTTGTCTCATCTTAGATTATTGTGAGATNTAAATTATGATAATAATTCTTAGTACTTTTTAAAAATAAATGATCTTTTATATGCTCTTGTCTTTCTTGATCCCAGTTTTACTCTAATTTTGTTATTCTAATTTATATGAGTCTTTAAAATTAGTGAAAAAATTTTAATTTGGTATAAAGATTAATTTGTTATGGAAATCAAATTTAAAGAAAACAACTAGTATGGATAAGCTATCCTCCGATTTTATAAACTGCTGTATTTATGTTCTAAATTTAAGCAACTTAAATGGATCACTTGATTATCAACTTCATTTTAATTATTTACCATGTGTAACATGGAGCTACATATTCAGTGAATACTGAATTTTGGATAATATATTATTCCTTATTATCAGGTAGTGTAGTTTATTTGCGACTCTTTGCAACCCCATGGACTATAGCCGGGTTCCTCTGCCCAGGGGATTTCCCAGGTAAGAGTACTGGTGTGGGTGGCCATTTCCTTCTCCAGGGATTATCAAGTTAGTCCTACTGAGCAGGTTTGGACAGAAAGTTTCTCCTGGCATGGTCCTGTTGAGCTCTGTCACAGCGTATGTCCTCTTTTCCTTAGGTTACTACACAGATGTGACCCAATCAAAGAGACACTTCTTGGCTAGGCACCCAAAGCCTTCAACTCTCTCAACCTCCACCCTACCCACAGACTCCTAGCCCCTCTTTCATATTGAGAGTGTCTTGGTAGTTTTTATCACCATCCCATCCTATGAATTCACATTTTTACCTGTCTGTTTTTGTTTTAGTTTTTAGTTTCTACTGAAACATAAATTACGTGAGGACAGAAACAATGTTAGTTTCATCTACTGCTGCATTTCCTGTGTCTGACACAATATAGGTACTTCTTTACATTTTTTAAAATGTAGTTTATTTTTTATCGAAGTGTAGTTGATTTCAGGTTACAGCAAAGTGTTTTGGAATCTTTTTCAGATTATTTTCCCTTATGGGTTCCTACAAAAGATTAAGTGTAGTTCTCTGTCCTGTGAAGTAGGTCCTTGTTGGTTATTGGTTGTGTGTTTTGTATAGAATAGTGTCTATATGTCATAAATTTTTATTATATTTGAATGAGTAAAATAAACATGAGTACATTTTTAATATAATGGAAAATTCTGAAGTAATAGTTGCACGTTAAACTTCAATGCAGAACTTACATCAAAAAGTTGTACAAAATTAGACTGAGACAGAAGTAAGAAAATCAGGGTTTTATGTGTGTGATCAATGGCAGCTAAAATAATAGTAAATCTTTAAACAATTAATACGAAACCCTTCACTGTGGATTCTCACTTTGTAAACTGATACTTTTAAAATAGATGTTATGTTCCTCTTTTCAGTCATTTACATTTAACTTTCTGAGAAATATATTCACACACACATGCCACATTGCTCAGAGGCACTCACAGCATAACTGAGAAAAGTAAGAAATCTAACTATGTTTTACAAGGACGGATGTGTTCCTCTTAACTTCAGTTTTGTACACACTCGAGTGGTGAGATAATGAAAACTAATTCATTTCCCCAGGATCTTTGGGGACTTCACTCCACTTGAATGACTTTTCAAGAAAACTAGTTCATTCCTTCTATTGCTAGTTATTTTTTTTTCCCCTGTATATGAATATCTGAGAGAGAAGTCATTTAGAATATACAGCGTAGTTCTGTGTCATATTAAACAAAATACTGAGCACATGTAAACACTTGTTGGGAATTTACGACCATCTTTCTAAAACTTAGGTGCTATGCCATGTTGTAAGGTAGCATCCTGCTTTGAGACTCTTTGAGTCTGTCAAGTTTAGTTGTCCTTGTTTTTCCTTCCTCCCTTCCTCTCTCCTTCTCTCCCTCCCTATCTTCCTCCCTCCCTCCCTTGCTTCCTTCCTTCCTTCTACAAATGTCATTAGAGTGTATGCCAAGTGCCAGGTGCTATTTAGATCATTGGAAAGGAAGCATTAAGCACACTCTCAAAACCTTTATTTCCATGGAGTTTCTAATCTCAGGAGAGAGAGAAAAGCAATCAAACAACTGAATGCATGAAAACACAACATATTGGATGGCTGTAAATGCTATGAAGGAAACTAGAGCAAGGCGTGGTACAGAGAGTGAGGGCAGTGAGTACTTGTATAGCTGGGTAGACTGGGAAAACTTGTCTGCACTGAGAGAGAAAACATTAAACAGAGCCTGGGGGAGGTGAGGGATGAGCCTTGAGGTCATCAGAAGAGTGACAGCAAAGATAATGGCAGGAGCAAGTCTGTAGTTGCAGTCAGAAGGAAAGGGTGGCTGGACAGTAAAGGACAAGGATGCTGGAGGATGTGATCAGTGCAGAGGCTGCTGTGGGCCATTGGGGACCTTGGACTTCATTCCAAGTGACTTGAGAGCAGGAGCCAGAGAATATTTTGAGCGTAGGAACTACCTAACCCACCTGCGTATTTTTTAAACTGCCCTTTCGGCTGCTGTGTACAGAAGGACCATGGCAAAGGAGGAGGAAGGAAGACTGCACAGTCACAGCAGTGACGCTGATGGCTGCCAGGACCAGGGGATCAGGCAAAGTGAGGTGGTAGGATTGGGGATACTCTGGCATGACAAGACATAGCACTTGGTGCAGCCTCCCGGAGACCCAGAAGATGCAGAGAAGAGCTCCAAGAGTTGAGTCCTGGGTACTTTAACGTATAGAGACACTAGGAAGGTGAGAACCACCCATCAAAGTGGAATGGGAGAGTCAGAAGTGGTAAAGAAGGAGGGGGAAGAATAGTTCATGTCAGTGCAGAAGCCGAGTGAAAATCAGAACTCCAGAGCAGTTCATTGGTCAAGAATAATGAAAACTGACTAATGTTTTACACAGCAGTGCGTTCATGTTGGTGGTTATCTTGTGTTCTTTCTTACTGGTGCCTCCTTCCTAATTTCTTAGTTTGAATATTATTCCTCCTGGTCTTCCCTCCTCCAAGCTCATATTTCTAACTCTGAATCCTTAGAGTGAATAAATAACTGAAGATTTTGAGGAGACCCCCAAATCCCAAATCTTGTTAAATAACCAGCCACAACTTTATTCATGATTCGGAGATAGCGGGCCTGCATTGAGGTCTTTTGGAATAATGCACTTGATCATAGTTATAACTTGAAAATCAGAAGGCAATTGAAATTGTGCTAGGGTTCATTAGAATCATCAGTGTTAAGTTGTATACATTATAATTGTTTGCTAGACGTATCATGTATCTTAAAATTTTCATTGTATTCAATAGCAATTTTTAACAAAAACTATGCCAGTGATTATTCAGTCTTTATTAAATCTGGCTTTCTTTTCTTTTCAGAAAAATGTGATGAGCCCCTTGTATCTGGACTACACCATGCAGCTTTCAGCAGCTCATCCTCCATGTCTGGGAGCTATTCACCTGGCTATGCCAAGATCAACAAGCGAGGGGGTAAGGCAACTTTCATTCACTTGTCAACAAATGTGTTATATAAGGACATATTATATTTATGCAGCATTTTTAATGTATATTTTATTGTACAACAGCTAGTGGCTGGCAACCAAAATCACTCTTCCCACTTCTGTTGACAGTCATAGACACTTCCTATAAGCCTGTTTCGTGTCCACTATTTTGGAATGATATCGATAAAATTGGGCTGGAAATAACAGATGATATATTAAAGAGGAAGAATTTTTTGTGGCCACTATGGAGGGGCTTCCCAGGTGGTGCGAATGGTCAAGAATCTGCCCGCCAATGCAGGAGATGTGGGTTCGAGCCTTCAGTTGGAAAGATTCTCTGGAGAAGGAAATGGCAAACCACTCCAGTATTCTTACCTGGGAAATCCCATGGACAGTGGGCTTAGTCCGTGGGGTCACAAAGAGTCAGACACAACTGAACTGCTAAACAGCAACAACGACTGTGGAGTGATATAGAAAAGAAAATGAGCTGCAAATAGGCGATGGTAAAATAAAGAGGAAGAATTTTTGGAGTTTATATGATAATGAGTTCAAAATGACATAAAATTTAGAAAGATAGGGATGATGACCCTGTATGCGAGACAACAAAAGAGACTCAGATCTATAGAGTGAACTGTTGGACTCTGGGGGAGGGAGGGAGGGAAAGGGTGGGATGAGATGGGAGAATGGCATTGAAACATGTATACTATCATGTAAGAAACGAATCGCCAGTCAATGTCTGATGCAGGATGCAGGATACTTGGGACTGGTGCAAGGAGAGGACCCAGAGGGATGGTATGGAGTGGGAGATGGGAGGGGATTCGTGTTTGGGAATGCATGTACACTCGTGGTGAATTAATGTCAATGTTTGGCAAAACCAATACAGTAATGTAAAGTAAACTAAAGTAAAAATAAAAATTATAAAAAAAAATGACATAAAAATTCTGAGTTAAGGAAATGCTTGTTAATCAGAAACTCATTTAGAAAGATGTTAAAAAGAATAGGTTCCAAATATGTGTACCATGAATGAGGAAAAATACTTTGTATTAATTGCTTTTTCTCCTTTTATTAATGTACACACTTAGTTTCTATTGAAAATGCAGGATGAAAAATTATGATTCTTTGCAGTGTCTCCCCTAGTGCCCAGAATTTAGCTTTATTATTAAAGTCATGTGAAAAAATATGTATATTTGAAGCTAAAATTTTACTTTTGGACTTTAAAGTCATAGTATAGTACCATTATAATTAGTAAATGATGATTTCAAAGTGGACAGCAGTTAACAGAGGGTAAAAGAAGATAATTAAGAACAGAAACTTAAAATTCTTTTGCTTCAGAGAAATTCTGGTATGAATATCAATGAATGACAACTTGGAAAGATACAGTATTTTCTTAGATAAATATGTATTATCTGACAGAGGCCATAATTTTTATTCAATAAACCAAGAGATGCTAAGCTTAAATCATAACAAATTCAGGAAAAAAATGAAAAATTAAAGAAGGAAGGAAAACAGGGAAAGAAAAAGCATAAACAAAGGTTGAAAAAAGAAAATTGGAGAAAACCTAAANCCTAAAGGGGGAGGAAAAAAGAAGATGTGAAGAAAACATATCAGCAAAGAGAGAAAAAAATAGAATCAGAACAAAAGGGAAAAAAAAATACATAAGGAAAAAGTAGAATAATATATACATACAGAAATTCCTGGAAGTATAAAGATATCATAATCAGAAAACAATGGTGAAAGAGATACACAGGCAAAGATAAAGGAATATAAATTTCAAATAAATATATATATATATGCTGCAGCTTTGATTTTAAAATAGTATTCATCAGCTATTTTTTTCAATGTGCTGTTTTTAAAAATTGTGGTATAATTGACATAACATTATGTTAGTTTCAAATGTACAGCATAGTGATTTCATGTATGCAGATTTGTATGATTGCAAAATGATCACCACACTAAGTCTAGTTAACATCCATCACTATACACAGTTACAAACATTTTTTTTCTTGCAGTGAGGACTTTAAGGTCTAGTTTCTTAGTAGCTTTCACATATGGAGGACATTATTGTTAACTATAGTCAGTATACTGCATATTATATCCTCAAGACTTATTTTATAACTGGAAATTCATACCTTTTGACTCCCTTCTCTCATTTTACTTAACTCTCAACACCCTGCCTCTGGGAACCATCAAAGAGTTCTCTGTGTCTATATAGTTATTTTTTTATTATGTGATTAGGGCTTCCCAGGTGGCGCAGTGATAAAGAACTCGCCTGCCAGGGCAGGAGATGTGGGTTCCATCTCTGGATCAGGAAGATCCCCTGGAGCAGGAAATGATAACCCACTCCAGTATTCTTGCCTGGAGAAGTCCATGGACAGAAGAGCCTGGCAGGCTACAGTCCATGGGGTCACAAAGAGTCAGACACAACTGAGCTACTAAACAAGTTTTCAAAAATTTTCCTTCAATATGCCAAATATTGAAAAATTTAATGTATTCCTTTTCCATTAAATTAACTGAAACTAAACCACCCCCCCAAAAAAAAAAACCAGAAAACTTGCCATACCCAAATTCGTAATTTTGATGCAGACCAGTCCAGTAGTAATAAATGTGGGACAACATATAAAAGGGAAAAGAAATAATACATATACCTCCTGATGTCAAGAGGATGTGATATTCCCTAAAAGAAGTATCATGATGTTGAAAGATCAAAAGTAACTTTAATGAAAGGAAGCAGAATCTCAAAATATTTTTTTAGGAAGTTCTGTGGGAAAAGAATATCAATTAAATGTTATACCTAGTGATTTGAGCAAGTCAAGTTAGGTCAAGAGTGTGACTTCTTTGGGCATACTAATCAAACAACCCAACCAACAGTGAGATGAGTGAAAAAAAAAAAAAAGGAATAAAGAAACCATGGTCCAATGATGGATACTGAGCAATGAATCATTTAAATATAAGATCAGGACTACAGTGGTACTGGAGAGGACTCTTGAGAGTCCCTTGGACAGCAGAGATCAAACCAGTCAATCCTAAAGGAAATCAACTCTGAATGTTCATTGGAAGGGCTGATGCTTAGGTGGAAGCTCCAATCCTTTGGCCACCTGATGCAAAGAGTCAACTCACTGTAAAAGACCTGATGCTGAGAAAGACTGAAGCCAAAAGGGAGGGGGCAGGAGAGGATGAGATGGTTAGAGAACATCACCAACTCAATGGGTATGAATCTGAGCAAACTCCAGAGGATAGTGAAGGACAGGGAAGCCTGGTGTGCTGCAGTCTATGGGGTCACAAAGAGTCAGTCTCAACTTAGCATCTGAACAACAAGACAACTAGGAATTACAGTTGTAGAAAGAGTATAAATGTTATAGATGTGGAATCTAAAATATTAAATGCCAAACTATGGGATTAGATATATGCTTTTTCTCCCCAAGCTTTCAGAGCAGGAAGCCATTGGGTGCTATAACTTTTAAGTGCAGATTTTTTTTTTTTTAATTTTTATTTTAACTTTAGTTTACTTTACAATACTGTATTGGTTTTGCCAAACATTGACATGAATTCACCACGAGTGTACATGTGTTCCCAAACTTGAATCCCCTCCCACCTCTGCAGATTTATTTTGTTTTTTTAAGAATTAATTCACTTTATGAAGAAACATCAATATTTTTATTGTTGCTTTCGTTCAAGTAAAGTTACATTAAAATATTTTTGCTTTAAAAATAGTACAGGATGCCACTTTGAATTATTTAGAGGTGTTTATCTGCTCATATATGTAAAGAGAGGTATCTAAAATTAAACTTCTAAAATGTTAGCTTTCTTTTTTAACCTGGAAGGCGGAATTTGAGTAATGTCTTCGTCTTCTTTTTACCAGGTTTCTTTATAGTTTATAGAATGTATGCATCTATATCTACAGTAGTGTGAGTCGCTCAGTCATGCCTGACTCTTTGTAACCCTCTGGACTGTGGCCCGAGAGGCTCCTCTGTTCACAGGCTTCTTCTAGTGGCTCAGACGGTAAAGTGACTGTCTGCAATACAGGATACCCAAGTTCAATCGCTCAGCTGGGAAGATCCCCTGGAGAAGGAAATGGCAGCCCACTCCAGTATTCTTGCCTGGAAAATCCCATGGACCATGGAGCCTGGTAGGCTACCATCCATGGGGTCGCAAAGAGTCGGACACGACTGAGCGACTTCACTTTCACTTTTCACTTTCACTTTCAGGCAAGAATACTGGAGTGGGTAGCTATTCCTTTCTGCAGGAGATCTTCCTGACCCAGGGATTGAACCTGGGTCTCCTGCATTGGAGGCAGATTCTTTATTGTCTGAGCCACCAGGGAAGTCCAAGACACACATGTATATAAATAGAAGCATAAATACAATGCATTTCCTATAAGAAAGTTGTCTCAAAAGCAAAATATTATTTAAAATGTTTATGGCTTCTTAGTTGTTTGACTGGCAGTTTCTCTCTGATTTTTCATACCGTGGATTATCATGTGTTGGGGTAAAAATGTGATGCTGTAGTTCATAGGGGAAAAGCCTTGTCGGTGCTATAGTCTGGCACTTACTTATGGCCCTTCTTACCAACATTTGTTTTGTGTGGATGTTTATTTACTTATATTTTATCTCCCAGAGATGTCTTTTGCTTCTCAGTGGTGTATGTGTCTAGCTGCCCATAATGCCCTCCCCTAGCTCACCCCGCACTGTCTACCTGTTTGAAATTGTCACACACTGGCCATATCTGCGCTCATCCTGTCGACACTCCTGCGCATGTACATGCAAGACACCCAGGTGAAGGGCTAGCTTGACTGTGGTTAACAACCTCACTGTGGATCAAGGTAGCAAGTGCCAGAGAGGAAGATTACTTCCTCTAGAAGAAAACAAAAATCCAATATGGTTCTTTCAATTAAAAATGAAGTTTTTTGTTCCATCATAAATTTTATATGCAAACATCCTTGGAAGAGGAGTCATGGTGACTGAAATTCATTTTAAGATATAAGTGGCTAATGACCAGCATTGATTGAGAATTGTTTTGTTTTTCGTGCAGCACAAAATTATGTATCTTAGAATTAAAGGCAGCAGAGCATTCCACAGGGAGAAAACATATAAAGAATATGTCAGGGAGGCAAGAAATGCTAGAGATATATTTTCTTACTTGACTATTGGCAAGAACCATCTGATTTATACACCACATAACCATTTGAAAGCAGGGAGATCTTATACTAACAGAAAAGGATAAAAGAGTATAATTTACTAATTATACAAATACAGAAAAGAACAAATTCAGTTAAGCATTATGTTGATAAACATTGCTTCAAGTTTTATCTTTTATTTAAATGATATTCTTCAAAGACATTTTAGAGAGCTAGATTTATGAATACATAGAAAAGCAGAGTATAAAAGCAAATATACATTCAGATGACAGATTGACACACGTTTACAGAATGGGGTTTAGCTTTTGGGTTCCTGTGATACAAATCCATCTGCTGCAAGCTTGGTGTCAGGGACAGAAACATGACAAAACTGGGTGGGGAGGGACGACATGTTTAAATGAAAAAATCCACTTGCAATTCTATCATGTCTTTTGAAGCCTATTGCTTTAAGAGTTGTTGTTTGTTTTGGAACAATATCTACCTCTTATGGTCTGTGTTGTGGATTTATCTTAATTCACTGGCACTTTCCCAGGCTTGTGTCATTCTGATTCAATAGAAAATAGATGGATTACTCTTTGCAAAAACATCAGCTCAGTTCAGTTCAGTCGCTCAGTCGTGTCTGACTCTTTTCGACCCCATGAATCGCAGCACGCCAGGCCTCCCTGGGCATCACAAGCTCCCAGAGTTCGCTCAAACTCATGTCCATCGAGTCAGTGATGTCATCCAGCCATCTCCTCCTGCCCCAAATCCCTCCCAAAATCAAGCCTTTTCTAATGAGTCAACTCTTCACATGAGGTGGCCAAAGTACTGGAGTTTCAGCTTTAGCATCAGTCCTTCCAAAGAAATCCCAGGGCTGATCTCCTTCAGAATGGACTGGTTGGATCTCCTGGCAATCCAAGGGACTCTCAAGAGTCTTCTCCAACACCATAGTTCAAAAGCATCAATTCCTTGGCGCTCAGCTTTCATCACAGTCCAAATCTCACATCCATACATGACTACTAGAAAAACCATAGCCTTGACTAGATGGACATTTGTTGGCAAAGTAATGTCTCTTCTTTTGAATATGCTATCTAGGTTGGTCATAACTTTCCTTCCAAGGAGTAACGTCTTTTAATTTCATGGCTGCAGTCACCATCTGCAGTGATTTTGGAGCCCCCCAAAATAAAGTCTAACAATGTATCTACTGTTTCCCCATCTACTTCCCATGAAGTGATGGGACCAGACGCCATGATCTTCGTTTTCTGAATGCTGAGCTTTAAGCCAACTTTTTCCAGTCTCCTCTTTCACTTTCATCAAGAGGCTCTTTAGTTCCTCTTCACTTTCTGCATTAATGGTGCTGTCATCTTCATATCTGAGCTTATTGATATTTCTCCCGGCAATCTTGATTCCAGCTTTTGCTTTCTCCAGCCTAGCATTTCTCATGATGTACTCTGCATATAAGTTAAATAAGCAGGGTGACAATATACAGCCTTGACATACTCCTTTTCCTGTTTGGAACCAGTCTGTTGTTCCATGTCCAGTTCTAACTGTTGCTTCCTGACCTGCATATAGGTTTCTCAAGAGGCAGGTCAGGTGGTCTTCTATTCCCATCTCTTGAAGAATTTTCCACAGTTGATTGTGATCCACACAGTCAAAGGCTTTGGCATAGTCAATAAAACAGAAATACATGTTCTTCTGGAACTCTCTTGCTTTTTTGATGACTCAGCAGATGTTGGCAATTTGATCTCTGGTTCCTCTGCCTTTTCTAAAACCAGCTTGAACATTTGGAAGTTCACAGTTCACGTATTGCTGAAGCCTGGCTTGGGGAATTTTGAGCATTACTTTACTAGCGTGTGAGATGAGTGCAATTGTGCGGTAGTTTGAGCATTCCGAAGATCATAGCATTTGGTCCCATCACTTCATGGGAAATAGATGGAGAAACAGTGGAATCAGTGTCAGACTTTATTTTGGGGGGCTGCAAAATCACTGCAGATGGTGATTGCAGCCATGAAATTAAAAGACACTTACTCCTTGGAAGAAAAGTTATGACCAACCTAGAAAGCATATTCAAAAGCAGAGATATTATTTTGCCAACAAAGGTCCGTCTAGTCAAGGCTATGGTTTTTCCTGTGGTCATGTATGGATGTGAGAGTTGAACTGTGAAGAAAGCTGAATGCCGAAGAATTGATGCTTTTGAACTGTGGTGTTGGAAAAGACTCTTGAGAGTCCCTTGGACTGCAAGGAGATCCAACCAGTCCATTCTGAAGGAGATCAGCCCTGGGATTTCTTTGGAAGGAATGATGCTAAAGCTGAAACTCCAGTACTTTGGCCACATCATGCGAAGAGTTGACTCACTGGAAAAGACTGTGATGCTGGGAGGGATTGGGGGCAGGAGGAGAAGGGGATGAAAGAGGATGAGATGGCTGGATGGCATCATCGACGCAATGGACATTGAGTTTGAGTGAACTCTGGGAATTTGTGATGGACAGGGAGGCCTGGCATGCTGCAATTCATGGGGTCGCAAAGAGTCGGACACGACTGAGCGACTGAACTGAGCTGAACTTAAGCATTCTTTGGCATTGCCTTTCTTTGGGATTGGAATGAAAACTGACCTTTTCCAGTCCTGTGGCCACTGCTGAGTTTTCCAAATTTGCTGGCATATTGAGTGTAGCACTTTCACAACATCATCTTTCAGGATTTGAAATAGCTCAACAGGAATTCCATCACCTCCACTAGCTTTGTTCATAGTGATGCTTTCTAAGGCCCACTTGTCTTCACATTCCAGGATGTCTGGCTCTAGATTAGTGATCACATCATCATGATTATCTTGGTCAGGAGGATCTTTTTTGTACAGTTCTTCTGTGTATTCTTGCCACCTCTTCTTAATATCTTCTGCTTCTGTTAGGTCCATACCATTTCTGTCCTTTATTGAGCCCATGTTTGCATGAAATGTTCCTTTGGTATCTCTCATTTTCTTGAAGAGATCTCTAGTCTTTCCCATTCTGTTGTTTTCCTCTATTTTTTTGCATTGATCGCTGAGGAAGTCTTTCTTATCTCTTCATGCTATTCTTTGGAACTCTGCATTCAGATGCTTATATCTTTCCTTTTCTCCTTTGCTTTTTGCTTCTCTTCTTTTCACAGCTCTTTGTAAGGCCTCCACAGACAGCCATTTTGCTTTTTTGCATTTCTTTTCCATGGGGATGGTCTTGATCCCTGTCTCCTGTACAATGTCAGGAACCTCCATCCATAGATCATCAGGCACTCTATCTATCAGATCTAGTCTCTTAAATCTATTTTTCACTTCCACTGTATAATCACAAGAGATTTGATTTATATCATACCTGAATGATCTAGTGGTTTTCCCTACTTTTTTCAATTTCAGTCTGAATTTGGCAATAAGGACTTCATGAACTGAGCCACAGACAGCTCCCAGTCTTGTTTTTGCTGACTGTATAGAGCTTCTCCATCTTTGGCTGCAAAGAATATAATCAGTCTGATTTTGGTGTTGACCATCTGGTGATGTCCATGTGTAGAGTCTTCTTTTGTGTCTTTGGAAGTGGGTGTTTCCTCTGACCAGTGCATTCTCTTGGCAAAACTCTACTAGCCTTTTCCCTGCTTCATTCTGTACTCCAAGGCCAAATTTGCCTGTTACTCCAGGTGTTTCTTGACTTCCTACTTTTGCATTCCAGTCCCCTATAATGAAAAGGACATCTCTTTGGGGTATTAGTTCTAAAAGGTCTTGTAGGTCTTCACAGAACCATTCAACTTCAGCTTCTTCAGCATTAGTGGTTGGGGCATAGACTTGGATTACAGTGGTATTGAATGGTTTGCCTTGGAAACGAACAGAGATCATTTTGTCATTTTTGAGATTGCATTTAAGTACTACATTTCATAGTCTTTTGTTGACCATGATGGCTACTCCATTTCTTTTAAGGGATTCCTGCCCGCAGTAGTAGATATAATGATCATCTGAGTTAAATTCACCCATTCCAGTCCATTTTAGTTTGCTGATTCCTAGAATGTTGACGTTCACTCTTGCCATCTCCTGTTTGACCACTTCCAATTTGCCTTGATTCATGGACCTAACATTCCAGCTTCCTATGCAATATTGCTCTTTATAACATCAGACCTTGCTTCTTTCACCAGTCACATCCACACCTGGGTATTGTTTTTGCTTTGGCTCCATCCCTTCATTCTTTCTGGAGTTATTTCTCCACTGATCTCCAGTAGCACATTGGGCACCTACCAACCTGGGGAGCTCCTCTTTCAGTATCCTATCATTTTGCCTTTTCATACTGTTCATGGGGTTCTCAAGGCAAGAATACTGAAGTGATTTGCCATTCCCTTCTCCAGGGGACCACATTCTGTCAGACCTCTCCATCATGACCCGCCTCTCTTGGGTGGCCCCACAGGGCATGGCTTAGTTTCATTGAGTTAGACAAGGCTGTGGTCTTAGTGTGATTAGATTGACTAGTTTTCTGTGAGTATGGTTTCAGTGTGTCTGCCCTCTGATGCCCTCTTGCAACACCTACCATCTGACTTGGGTTTCTCTTACCTTGGACGTGGGGTATCTCTTCACGGCTGCTCCAGCAAAACGCAGCTGCTGCTCCTTACCTTGGACGAGGAGTACCTTCTCACCACTGCTCCTCCTGACCTTGAACCTGGAGTAGCTACTCCCGGCCTTCCTGCACAGCCGCAGCCACTGCTCCTTGGACGTAGGATAGCTCCTTTCCACCGCTCCTGCTGTCACTCTCGGCCGCTGCCCCTGACCTCGGATGTGGGGTAGTTCGTCTCAGCCACCGCCCCTGACCTTGGACGTGGGGTAGCTCCTCTTGGCCACTCTTCCGCAAGGTCTGTCGTAGCCTGCCTGCTTCTGCTGTGCAGTCTAAAACATAGCACAGATATGAAACCTTTGAGAATTTTGTGTAAGATAAACCTCACCTTATTATATAGTACTTGCAGTTCAGTTCAGTCGCTCAGTCATGTCTGACTGTTTGCGACCCCATGAATTGCTGCATGCCAGGCCTCCCTGTCCATCACCAACTCCCAGAGTCCACCCAAACCCATGTCCATTGAGTCAGTGATGCCATCCAACCATCTCATCCTCTGTCATCCCCTTCTCCTCCTGCCTTCAATCTTTCCCAGCATCAGGGTCTTTTCAAATGAGCCAGCTCTTTGCGTCAGGTGGCCAAAGTATTGGAGTTTCAGCTTCAAAATCAGTCCTTCCAATGAACAGCCAGGACTGATCTCCTTTAGGATGGACTGGTTGGATCTTCTTGCAGTCCAAGGGACTCTCAGGAGTTTCACCCCCTTACCACTTACTTTTTCTTAGTAAATACTGAACTGCTTGCTGCTCCTCAGATGTTTTCTTTTTAGAGGAAAAAAAACAGCAACAAAAAAAGATTTTTAGGTTTGCTTCTTAGATAGTCCCTTCTCTATTAGGAACCTGTCACCTTCTCTCTTAAACCTAAGGGCAGAGACTTGTAGTGGTGGTGGGGCTTCCCAGGTGGCACTAGTGGTAAAGAATCCACCTGACAATGTAGGGGACATAGAGATGCGGGTTCAATCCCTGAGTTGGAAGATCCCCTGGAGGGGGGCATGGCAACCCACTCTAGTATTCTTGCCTGGAGAATCTCATGGACAGAGGAGCCTGGGGGGCTACAGTCCATAGGGTTGCAAAGAATTGGACACACCTGAAGCGACTTAGAACACTTACATCCTTTAGGTCCTCCAGCAGGGAGAACAGATTGCATTTGTAGGCCATAGAAGTGATGAGCACTTTGAGGAGGAATATGTCTATAAGAGTCATCTGGAAAGACCACTGGATCAGGTCTCTTAATGGTTCACACATATCTGAAAAAGAACCAGAGTCCATCTCTTCCCTTTCCTTCAAATATACCACTGATGTTAAATCATTCCTAGCATGCCTGATGCCTTAGCTTGGTCCCATCATTGCTTTCGCCATTTTCCTGCTTCCTGTTGGCCAAGAGGGTGATCAGCAGAATGCCAGCCTCTTCTCCAGTCCACACTCTCACACGTACCCATATTGTACTGCCTCTTGCAGCACCTGGGTGGCTCAGCAAGTCATCATACCACACCTTGTCTGCTCTTCTGAGTTTCATTCCTGCTACTCTTGGGAAGTGAAGTTTTCTCTCCTCTGTTGCACTGCCAGTTCTCATGTCCCTGGGTTAAGTTTGTGAAAGCCCTCCTTTGCCCCTTTCTATTCTTTCTCCCCTCTCTGCTTTAAGTAGTCAAATGAGCTGTCACAATGAATTAAACCCCGATCAGTAGCTGGTACACTGTGAATTAGGAAATAAGCTACAAGGATTCCACGAGGACTTGGTGCCATTAACGCCTCCTGCTGCTGCTTTGCTGCTCTCTCCAGCCTCTCATCCATTCCTCAGCGCTCCATTGCCCAGGCCTGGCCATCAGTATCCGCCAGATCAGGTAGTGTACTCAGTCTATATGAGAAAGCTCTTCCCTTAGACTACAGCATCCAGGCTTAGTATGAAGTAGACGAAAGTTTCCACTTGCCATGCTCCTGGCCATTTTTTCTCTTCCACTTCACTAATTCCCTTCTTTTTCTTTCTCTAGCCTCTACCACTTATGCAGTATTTCTCTTAATCCACTCACTGATTGTGCTTTACTATGAATTCTTTGGTCCAAGTATTACTAGGAGAGGTTGCATTTTAAGATCAGATCTTTGGGAGCAAGAAGAAATAATAATAATAATAAGTCCAGAGAACTGTTTTTCTTATGTAGCTTCTCGGGATATTTGACATTCCTATTGGACAGGTTATACTTCTTCATCTTCAAATTACTCTCCAGCAAAGCCCTGCTGATTTTGCCAGCTCTCATGTGGTGCCAAGTAGTGGAAAAAGAATGATTGTACCCATGCATAACTAGATTCCGATACAGAATCAACCAAGGGTGAGGATGGTATTAGTCAATTATTTTGACTTTCTGCATCTCAGCTTCCTGATGTATTACCAGGAAAATTCTACAGGTATGGTGCCCCTGTTTATATTCTGAAGTGTAATCAATTATATAATTTTGCAGAGCCATTGTGAAGATTAAATAATCTACACAAAGTGTACTGCATTTAAATATTGGTCTCTTTCTGATCATTTACCCTCAACTGCCCAAATGGCACCACATATATTAGTACTTTATAACACAGATTGCAGAAAATATGTATCTCATTACAAAAACAATGCCTCCTTGAAAAGTGATTGCTAGCTTTTGTGTATTTCCCAATGTGTGTGTTTTTCTTCTATCATCACATAAAAAAATGATATTGTAATAATTGAAAGATTAATAAAATACCATTTAAATTTTTTTTCATGATTTTTTACACAAATTTTAGGCTGCTTAAATGTCTCCCTACATNTCTTTGTATCAATAGGTCTTTATATTTGCCTTTTCAATTGAATGAGAGTTGCCATCTAACATAGTAAATTTTAATTTATTTTTTAAATTTAATTCTCAAATATTAATCGAATTTTTTACTTCACTGGGAGTTTTGCAAAATCAAACATGCAATAGAGGATACATGTGTATCACTGATATGTGTTTGAAAAATTACTGAATGCTGGAAGCATGTTTACTGGGGAATGATTCATAAATTTGTTTAGACATGCCTTTTTAATTTGCAAATAATATTACTATGTTTCTGCTCGGCATCAAATTTTATGATGATGAAATTTTAATACCTTCTTTTGTGTTCCGTATAGAAATATATGCTTGGTTTTGTGGCATTTCTCATAGAGTACTATTCCCCAAGGTGTGTGATGTGAATCCAAGCTATGAACACACACATATATACACAGCCTTTCCACAATTATGGGCTTCCCTGGTGGCTCAGACAGTAAAGAATCTGCCTGCAATGCAGGAGACCCGAGTTCGATCCCTGGGTCAGGAAGACCCCGTGGAGGAGGAAATGGCAACCCACTCCAGTATTCTTGCCTGGAGAATTCCACGGACAGAGGAGCCTGGCAGGCTATAGTCCATGGATGGGGTCACAAAGAGTCCAACAAGACTGAGCAAGTAACATTTTTACTTTGACTTTTCACAGTTAAATCAGCCAGGCAAATACTGGGTATGGTGATACTCTCTAGGGGAACTAGAGAGAGTCTCTTCATCACAAAATATCTTTAGAGTCAGCAGAACACAGTCTCACTCTGAAAGAAGCTCTTATAAAATTTAGCCAAACATTCAGTACATCAGTGGTTTTCAACAGGGTTTGTTTAATATGCTTGGAATTACAGTTGTGTCCCATGAGTTCACTACTTACCGTTTCTAAAAATACCGCTTCTCAAGGCTGTATGATAAGAATATGATGGATGATGATTTTTGGTGTAGCAGATTTTTTTTAATTATCAAAGATTATAATTGTATAATACTGAGAAGTATAGACCAAAATACAATTATTGGAGGATAATTGCTCTACAATATTGTATCAGCCTCTGCTACACATCAACAAGAATCAGCCACAGGTATACGTATGTCCCCTCCCTCCTGAACCTCCCTCCTGTCTCCCTCCCCATCCCACCCGTCTAGGTTGTCACAGAGCAAGGTGTTGAGAGCTCCCTGTGTCACACAGCAAATTCTCACTTGCTGTCTCTTTTACATGTGGCATGTATATGTTTCCATGCTATTCTCGGAGAAAGGGAGTTCTTAGATTCCGAGCATTTGAAATGAAGAAATGTTGATTGTCTGAAGGAAGTTGCTCTTTTGCCATGTCCATAGCGCGTACTTCCCACCGAGAAAATCATAAGCTGCCATCTTCAAAATGACTCCGGGATATTACTTTTCTAACACTCTCTTTATATCACAATATTAGTACCTGATTGTCTACACTGAAATTTATATTATACGTTCTAATTTTCCTTTCCACACAATATTGAAAACCATGCCGTTTGGTACTTGCCTGATAAAGTTTAGGGCATGTGGGGTGGGAAATCTTGACATCTGAAATAAAGAAATACACTTAAATAGTATTCTGAGAAGATGAACAGATTAAATATCTCTTTGTGGATGTGTTGCTATGGAGTTAGAGGAAGTAGGTTTCTCTCTTACCCTTGGAGAGACCTGAGCTACTTCTTCCCTTCGTTTAATTTCCCTAATTATGCCACTCCTGTAATGAGAAACTTGGATGAGATGATCTCTGGGACCTTGCCATCTCTGAACACCCTCACCTTGTAGCCAAGATCAATCACAATTCCCCAGTCTAAAACTTCATGAGCCACTTACAGAATCTCATGGTCTGGACTACTTCTTCCTTTGTGCACAGAAGTATTTCCCACTAAATAACTTGAAAGTAGCCAGGATATCTGGAGGAAATATTTATGGAATAAAGTTTCTACAAGTTGAATTATTTTCTTCCTAAACCATTCCAAAATAGATGCCAGTGGTATGCTTAGAGATCAAATGTTTAATTATCCCTTTGCTCTTTGCTAATTTTATTCAAAGAGAGACCTTAATATTTTCCACATCTCTGCCAAGAAGGTGGAGAATTTATGTGAATGATTTGTACCTGATCAGAAGTATTTGTTTTAAAAGAAAATTCTTGGCATCATCCCAAAGCATTTCAACACAGTATTGTGGTCAACTCTCAATGTTTTCTGAATGAATGAATAAGTATATTGATTATATTTATTGTGTAGATTTCCATTCACTTTAAACTTCAGAGGCTTATTGCTTCTCTGTTGAGATGATTTGTTAAATCAAGAGTGGGTATTTGCTAATATTTTTCAGTTTCAAAAAAATTATTTCACAAGTTATTTAGTCCCTGTTGTATCCAACTGGGGTCCAGATAGTAACAGAGAATAAGTGACCATAGTAACTGCTATTATCATCATTTCTGAATATATATATATAAATATATATATCAATATATAAATATCAGTTTTGTAGAGTGTTCATGCAGATCAATTGAGAAATGGTCCCATTGGTTTCTCCCAGTGCTTTTAAAATGGTTAACAGTTACCATCAAGGTAATGATGTTGAGTTGGTAAAGCATGCCCCTAGTATTTCGGGATATTTCTTTTGCAGATGAGGCTTTCGGTTTTAGCTGCTGCATCCACGTAGTAACAGGTGCTTTTGGGTGACAAAGCATGTTCCATCAGTCCTTTCATCTTGTGTCTCACCCATGAGGAATACACTGTGAGTCCTTTTTGCCACAAAGTAGCTCTGGGAAGAAAGGAAGGTCCGAAATGAGCAGGGCATGCCTTCAAGTTACTGTCTGGGAAATTCACATCAACTGATCATATGAAGGGCACTGCCCAGTGAGGGGCACTGCATAAGAGCACTGGTTCATTCAACGTGATTATGGCACAAACAGCCACACATGTGAAAATACACTTCAAATCCTATAATTACCTTCCTTCTGCAACAGATGAGTGGCTCATTAATTTTCAATATCTCCCCCTTTCTATGATTAGAGAAAGTTCCGTGCTTTTTGCCTGTTTGCCCCCTCCCCCTTATTTCATTCAATAAGAGAAAAAAGAGGCCAAGTTATTTCCAAGACAGTTGGGAGGATTTAATCTAGTAATAGTTCTATTAGCAACCTGGTTAGGTCATGCTTATCACAATGAATAGGCCCTCGCCTTTTACCTTGAGCAAATTAATGACTTTTTCCACCTGTTTTTCAATGGGAAGAATAAAAACATGAGAATCAGCTGCTCTTTTATATTCACGTCTTGCAATACAAATTCTGAGCATACTGTCACTGACAACAGTTCAGACCAGGCCAGCCTCCGCTGGTGCATTGCCCTTTCTATACTCTGCAAAAGAGCAGTCCAATCCGCATTGTTTGCTCATTTCCTTTCTTTAAAACCAAGATATATGTTTGACATGAATATTGCTGACAATAAACCATGACATTCAAGACAGTCTACTTTTATTGTTCTTCCTCTTTAACATTAAAATGCAAACACACATTGGAGAAAGCTTTATTCTGGTTTTTATTCCAAGGTCACTTTTTATTTTGCTTTTTCTCTTAGCTATTTTTATTTTCTTAGCAATGCAAGGAATTCAAGTTGTATGTTTTTCTTTTGCTTTGCTTTGTTCCTCAGTAGCTTCTGGAATTTACTTCCGTTGTACCTGTTTTTCCACTTTAAAATTGGTGAGTGGTGCTATTTATCTCAGTTAGAGGGTCCTTGTCTGAATTTTATCTGCTATTTCCATGTCACCAGACATCTTCAGCCAGGTAGACTGTTCTGCCTCCAGGGTAAACTGTTTTGTGTTAAAAGGTTTGTGCCAGAGCATGTGTGTGAACGATGTGTAAGTACATATGTTTTGTGGATTTTTCCCTAGCCATTTTCTGGCACATATGAATATCAGAGGATTATAGATTGGCGTTTTTGTTTGTTTGCTTGCTTTTATTTTACTTTCAACTGATGCTTAGAACATGAGGTAAGTTAAGCTCTATAAAGGCTGTGCTGTTAAGATGATGAAACACGCTGTTTCCTCCCCTACGGTTCCTTCTCAAGTGTTCTAAAGAGAGCGGAAGTCGAAACCATGTGCTTCTGTCGTCTACATGTTTCTGTGGTATTAGAGATTCATAAGTAATTATTGGAGCCTCTTCTTTGATAAGGCCATGCTTTCCTTTAGGGTCAAATAGAATTCCCAGAAAAAGAATGATTAAACTGTGCTTTGAATAGTTCCAACAGGAGGGACACATAGAGAGAGTAGAAGTGATGAGCCTTCCTCACCTCGGAAGGGCAAGCAATCCACAGCAATGCTTCCCGGGGGGCCAGGAAGGCAAAGTGTTTCTCCACTGCCCCATCCCAGCCAGCCCACATCTTCACTGTATTAACTTATCACCAGCTCTCATGGGCCTCCAGATTTTAATTATATAGGTTGTTCTTCGTATATAGCATCAACCCTTTTTAAGTTGCTTGTCCTTCAATAGTTGTTCAAAAGTCATCCCTGGTGGCTAAGTGAGGTCTTTTAAGGTGTGCCGTATATGGATATATATATATATATATATTTTTTTTTTTTTCCCCCTATCTCAGAACTTAGTAAACAGTTTTGGATAGTAGCCTTGTTTCTCTGAGTCCATGAAGCTGGATGTGAATGGAACACAAGCCCTACCATCCCTAGTATCTACAATTGTGCCTGAAAAGTGAAAGTTAAGTCGCTCAGTCATGTCCAACTCTTTGCGACCCCAAGGACTGTAGCCCACCAGGCTCCTCCATCCACGGGATTCTCCAGGCAAGAATCCTGGAGTGGGTTACCATTTCTTTCTCCAGGGGATCTTCCCGACCCAGGGATTGAACCCAGGTGTCCCGCATTGCAGGCAGATGCTTTACCCTCTGAGCCACCAGGGAAGCCACAATTGTGCCTAGCACCGAGGAAATACTCACAGATAGAAACGGTTGTTGGCATGCACACATTATCTCCTTGGAGCCCGACAAAAAACCTTAGGAAAGAATTTAGCAGGAATACAACTCAGGTTTATGGATAAGAAAACTAAAATTCAAGAAAGTTTATATTCTTGCCCATGGCTACAGCTAACAGAAAGCAGACTTGAGCATTTGAAACAGACTCTTCTGATTTCAAAAATCACTCACTGTTCTCTTCTCCACATGTTTCCATGCCTATGTGAGCTTCTCTTTAGGAAAAATTGAAATACTTTTTGAGTTGGTTTTAGAACATAGGTAAATTTTTCCCACTGGAGGCTAAGAAAATAAACAGACATTTTTCTCTATTTTATTCCTGAGTATATACTGACTATTAGATTTATTTGCATGCTTGTTATCTTGCTTTAAGTGTTCAAAGTGTAATAAAGACATTATTTTAAATATTTACATGTAATAATAATTTCTAAAAACCCACCCCCTTCTTCTCCCCTTACACTCAAAAGCTAGCCAAAAGCTATGTTCCTTCAATCTTGTTTCTGTATTTGGATGATATGAGGTGGTAGGTTAAAAAAAAAAAAAAAGATCTCACTGTACTTGAAGTATTATATATGTGAGAACAGTCAAAGATTGGAACAAAACAATGAGAGCAACATTCTATCTTCCAGAAAAACACTGAAATAAGAGGGTAAAAAAAAAAAAAAACTATTGATGTGCAGCACCAATATGCTAGAAACTGACAGAACAATATTTTTTAAGTCACTAACATTCTTAATATTCAAAACACAAATGGAGAAAAAGCTGTAAGTCAGTACAAAGTGAAAGGAAATGAATAACAGGAATAAAACTCAACACAAAATAGAAAAAGTCTGAGATCTTACTAGATATCCCATAAGCTGGATCTCTGTTTGGTATGAGATTGAAATAACCTGGGATTAGTAACAACAATATCCCCCTGCATGGTCATTCTCAATCACTGAGTTGTTTCTTCCATTCCAAAGGGAGGTTTCAGCACTGTCAGAATTTGCCTTTCATTTTGTTACTGTTTGGTAGAATGATCATGCTTCCTAGAAACCTATAGAGACTGCCAAGGGAATTGATTCCATTTTTCCTCCGACTTTTTTTTATTTTTTTAACCAGGTATTGGAATAAGTAAGTCAACAGAGATCTGACCAATTATTTCAAAATTATTGTTGCCTCTCCTCTCTACAGATAATACAAGACTTAATCATGAATGACAGAAAATAATTTTCTAAAGAGAATTTCAGGATCTTCAGGAGCTTCTCTTGTGGCTCAGATGGGAAAGAGTCTGACTGCGATGCAGGAGACTGGGTTCGATCCCTGGGTCGGAAAGATCCCCTGTAGAAGGAAATGGCAACCCACTCCAGTACTCTTGCCTCAAAAATTCCCTGGATGGAGGAGCCTGGCAGGTTACAGTCCATGGGGTCGCAAAGAGTCAGATACAACTGAGCAATTTCACTTCACTTTAAAGAGAATTTCAGAGAAGCACAAAATGCCTTTGGGTTTTAATTCACACTATTGTGCTTGAATTTCCACAATTGAAAGAGAAACTTGAAACAACAAATACTGTTTATGAGTATTATACTGAAAGGGCTAGCACCAGCTAAGCATCAGTAACAGAGAAGAGTTCTCTGCATTGCTGGGGAGGAGGACTCAGAGAGACAAGGGATACTGTTCAATGAGTAAGGCAGAGAGAAAAGATGCTAGCCTTTTGTTGTGGTTCCATCTCAGTTTATTGTGAGAGCTTTGGAACTGTTCTTCCTATTGATATGACATATGTTTGGAAATAATCAATTGTTCTTAACAATTTATCAATAAAGTGGCAAGGATTCACTAAGGAGAGATAAACAGGCAAGATGTTTTATTAAAGGTCTGAAACATGCTAATCAGCTTCTGGAATGCCAGCAATTTACATTCAAATAGATTTCTCACTGAGACTAACATCTGAAATCCTATGATTCTATTTCTGTGTATTGCACTCATCAAGATTTAAGGGTGACTTTGTTCTCAAGTCACAGAGATCTCCCACTACCATTTGTTTTCTTTGTTTGGATGGCTTAGCTGGTACGGGAAAAAAAGTGAGATTGACTCCTTCAGAAGCTCTGAGGTGTTATCTGTGCTAGTTTCACACCCAACAGTGGGGATAGCAGAAGGTAGAGAGGGGGACATAAAAATCCTGTTGCCGAATGAGAATTCTACATCTCACTGTAGTCTGGAATAGTAGTTATTCATATTTCAGGCACCTCAATTAGACATTCATTATTCATAAACACTTATGTAACTCTGAGTTATTCAGACTGGGAGACAACATTAGCAATCAGTCTTTTTCTTTATTACTAACACATCCTGTATCTAAAAGAGGGCACAAAACAACTGTAAAAAGAAAAAAAATACCCTGTCAGCTGCGTGCAAATCCAAATTTTAACTAATTAAGATTTGTTATATCGCCAACAAAACAAGACAAACATGGTCCGTTCAGCTATTCAAAGAAGCCATCTGAACAAACAAACTAGGACCAATTGTTAGAATGGTCATATGGACTCTCATCTGATAACATCATTGATTCTTCCAACCACGGACCTCTCAAGTAGTTCTAATTCGCAGTGACACATGTCAAATCCTGGAAAGTCCTAACAGAGAAGACTAAGTAAGTAACAAAATAGAACCTGAAATGCTGCTCAGTTTAGACAGAATAAGGGAAACCAGCAAGTCAATAAACATGCTTTGAACTGAGTACCCATCACCACTACAGACAGGTTTGCATGTGGGACTTCGCTATCTGAAGAGTTGACAAGGGAGCCTTTTAGGAACTGTGAAATGGTATTGTGAGGAGAGGCGCTGTTTGTCTGAAGCCCACTGAGGAGTGTCCTGAGCTCCACATTTAGAAAAGGCTTAGATGACACATGAGTGTCAATCAGAAGGACACAGACATGCATCTTAATGAAGGGGTTTATTAAAGAGTTTTCCCCTGTTACTCCATTGAGAGACCTGAATTTTCTGGGAGAACAGACAAAACTACCTCTTCCTCTCTTTGCTCCATTCTTTTCTTTCCTTCCTTATATACTCGCCTCATTCAAATATTTGTTAAATGCCAACTTGTTTCTAATTGTCGTTTTTCACTTGCTAAATCGCGTCCGACTGTTTGGGTCTCCATGGACTGCAGCGTGTCAGGCTTCCCTGTCCTCCACTGTCTCTCAGAGTTTGCTCAAATTCTTGTCCATTGAGTTGGTGATTCTATCTATCTCATCCTCTGCTTCCCCTTTCTTCCTCTGCCTTCAATCTTTCCCAGCATCAGGATCTTTTCCAATGACTTGGCTCTTCACGTTAGGTGGCCCAAGGGTTGGAGCTTCAGCATCAGTCCTTCTTGTGATATTCAGGGTTGATTTCCTTGTTTCAGGGCTTCCCTGGTGACTCAAAAGTGTTATATAAAACAATAAGCTTCTCTTGACTAGCTCACCGACTGAGGAACTGGGCTGGGGGCATGGCGTGAACATGATGATTGCAAAAGGCCTATCCCACTGTGTGGCAGTGAAATTATATAAATACAAAGATGATTCTGGCATCATAGAGCACTATGGTTTAATTTGCTGAGGAGTCTTCAGGGAATAGTTCTTGAGGAAGGAAAGTTGTAATAGAATTTACTCTGTAGAATCTCATTTAAAGAGTTTGGGATAATCCCATATATCAAAGTCAGAAAGACTGTTAAAGGAAGATCAGTTGTTTTGCTAGAACTTTAGGCAAGAGTTAGCATGTGGCAAGATGTATGGATTCAGATGGACAGAGGTCAGGTCCTTGATTGCCATGCTACGGAGCAAGACAAAACCCCTGATCTGTAAACCAAAATTGGCCTGGAATCTTTTCCATCTCAATAAATGGCAACTCCACCTTCCAGCTGGTTCAGAAACCTTGACATCTCCCATCATTCCTCTCCTTCACTCATACCTCACATGCAAAGCTTGTCAGCTCTTACCTTTAAAAGAGATTTAACATTCAGTAGCTCTATTTTTCATTTTTTAAGGAACCCGCATACTGGTCTCCATAGTGACTGTATCAATTTACATTCCCATCAACAGAACAAGAGAATTCCCTTTTTTCCACATCCTCTCCAGCATTTATTATTTGTAGATTTTTTTTTGAATGAAGGCCATTCTGACCAGTGTGAGATGATACCTCATTGAGTTTTAAGGAAGCTGCTCTATAGCATAGGGAGATCAGCTCGATGCTCTGGGGTGACCTAGGTGAGTGGGATGGGGGTGGGGAAGGCAGGTCCAAGAGGGAGGGGATTTATGTACGCATATAGCTGATAGACTGTGTTGTGCAGTAGAAACTAACCTGGCCTTGTGAAGCAGCTACACCCCAGTTAAAAAGAGAGAATTTCACATCTGACCCTTTCTTACAATATCCCCACTAACCCCTGAGCTAGTCCAGCATTCTGTTTTGTCTAGTTGTATAGTGATTGCTTTCAATTTTATTCCCTGATTCTATTGTTGCCTCTTCTTACTGCCCTAGACAGTTTATCAACACAGTAGCACTATAATTTGGAGAAGGCAATGGCACCCCACTCCAGTATTCTTGCCTGGAAAGTCCCATGGATAGAGAAGCCTGGTGGGCTGCAGTCCATGGGGTCTCGAAGAATCAGACAACGACTGAGCGACTTCCCTTTCACTTTTCACTTTCATGCATTGGAGAAAGCAATGGCAACCCACTCTAGTGTTCTTGCCTGGAGAATCCCAGGGATGGGGGAGCCTGGTGGGCTACCGTCTATGGGGTCGCACAGAGTCGGACATGACTGAAGTGACTTAGCAGCAGCAGCAGCACTATAATCATTTGAAAATAAAAGAAGAACCTACCATTCTTTCATTTAAAATCTCTCCAACAGACTTGGGTCTCACTCAGAGTAAAAATCACCAAAGACCTCATAAGTACCTATAAGCTCTTGCCTTATTTATTTTCTTCTACTCATCATCTCTCTGACCTCATGTCCTAAGGTCTCTCACCTTTATGTAGCCACACAGTTCCCCTTGCTATTTCTTGTATTTGCTGTTGTCGTGGCCTAAAATTTTGTTCACAATACTATCACCCTCAGTTTCTTCAAGTTCTCAAATGATACCACCTTCTAGAAGCCTTATCTGACTAACTCATACAAATTTTCCACTCTTTTCTTATTCTTTCAATAACATTGCCCTTCATTTCTTTTCTGTCTTATTCTTTTAATTTTATTATTATTATTATTTTTTTTTTGCCAAACCTCATGCCATACAGGGTCTTAGTTTCCTGACCAGGGATTGAACCCATGTCCCCTGAATGGGAAGTACAGAATCTGAACCAATGAACTGCCAAGGAAATTCCTCCATGTGCTTTTTATATCTAGACTGGGCTCACAGTTCTAAAAAGAGGGAGATGATAAATTCTTAAAACATTTATAGAGCAAAAAACAATAACGAAATGGTAGTTGGAGACATAAGGTGGGGTGGAGAAACACATAGAAGAAAGAATAAAAGATCCCCCACCCAGGTTTCTATCTTTGGTGAATAAGAGGGTTTTGCCTCTGAGTGTAGCAAACAGTTAAGGAAGAAAAAGGAAACAGATATAGGGAGATATTTGATGATTCCGATTTATACATACCAAGTGGAAATTCAAGACAGAAATCCAATATCTCTTAAATATGATGTTGGGTGCCCATGGTCTCTGAAGAAATGTTAGATGTGCAAATTTTTCAGTTATTTAGTGGAGAGTTAGAAGAATTGGACACAGAACACCAAGAAAACTTAATGTTTAAGGATTAGAGGAAGAGCAAGCCTTCACAGCAACTTGGAGGTCACAGAAAAATGAGAAAGCCAAGAAGGATTGGGGTGTCTTTTTGATCAGGAGAATTAAAAAGTCATCCACAGCAAAGAGGTCTTATAATATGAAGAGTAGATCTTGTATATTTGTCTATATGATGGTCACTTATGCCATTTATGGGAGTGGTTTCAGTAGAATTTTGGTGGAAGTATCAAAAGTTCTATGGGAAGAATACATTTAAGTTAGAGAAGTGGGGACAGTGCATTTAGACTATATTTTTAGATTTGGGGGATAAAAGAAAAATTAGATAAGATGAGAGATGGAATGTGACCAAGATGTGTTTTCTTCTTTAGCATGAGTGAGATATAAGAATGTGTTAGAAAAAAAAAAAAAAAGCCCTAAGAAAGTGGAAAGTTAGTTAAAAGTGTAGACAAGATACTCTATAACTTATGGAGTAAAATTATGAGATCCTAGGGGTCTATGGCACCCCACTCCAGTACTCTTGCCTGGAAAATCCCTTGGATGGAGGAGCCTGGTAGGCTGCAGTCCATGGGGTTGTGAAGAGTCGGAGACAACTGAGTGACTTCACTTTCACGCATTTGGAGAAGGAAATGGCAACCCACTCCAGTGTTCTTGCCTGGAGAATCCCAGGGATGGGGGAGCCTGATGGGCTGCCGTCTATGGGGTCATACAGACTTGGACACGACTGAACCGACTTAGCAGCAGGGGTCTATTACGTGCTGCTATGTTACACTGTTAAAGAATACAGCCTTTATATTAATTCAGACCTGATTTAGAAACTTGCCCCTAGATGATATTACCTACATAATTTTAGCAAAGCCATTAAACATCAGTCCACTTTGTTTCTTCATACATAAAATGGGCATAATATCTCCCAAGTAAAAAAAAATTTAAATGAGGTTAATTTTTGTAATGTACTCAGCACATTACCCGGAACAAGGTTAGCTCTCATGAAACGAAGATTATTTCATGTATTACTATATGTATTGATATTGTAAATACAGATACAGGAGTTGAACTTAAGCTAAGTGTAAAAGGATACAATTATCCTCTGATGCTGGGGGAAGAGGGCTTTCCAGGTGGCTTGTGCTAGGTCACTTCAATCGTGTCTGACTCTCTGAGACCCCATGAACTGTAGCCCTATCCCATCAGGCTTCCCTGTCCATGGGATTTCCCAGGCAAGAATACTTTAGTGGGTTGCCACGTCCTCCTCCAGGGGATCTTCCTGACCCAGGGATCAAACCTGTCTCTTATGTCTCCTGCATTGGCAGGCAGTTGTGTTTTTTTTTTTTTTTTTTTTTTTTTTTCCATAGCATCACCTTTTAACACCTTCACATAGTTATCAGGCTATCTGAACATAAAGTCNAGTTCGATCCATGGATCAGGAAGATCCTCTGTAGTAGGAAATGGCAATTCGCTCCAGTATTCTTGCCTGGAAAATTCCACACGAGTAGAGGCTAGGCCAACTATATTTCATGGGGTCTCAAAGAGTTGGACATGATTGAGTGACTGAGCATGCACTGGAAGAAGAGAGGTAAGAATCTGTGTGGATATACAAGCTGGTAAAGAATCCACCTGCAATGCAGATATCAGTTTGATTCCTGGGTTGGAAGATCCCCTGGAGAAGGGAAAGATTACCCACTCCAGTATTCTTGAGCTTCCCTGGTGGCCCAGATGATAAAGAATCTGCCTTCAAAGTGGGAGATCTCGCTTTGATCCCTGGGTTGGGAAGATTCCCTGGGAGAGGGCATGGCAACCCAGTCCAGTATTTTTGCCTGGAGAATCCCCATGGACAGAGGAGCCTGGCAGGCTAAAGTCCATGGGGTCGCGAAGAGTTTGACACAACTGAGTGACTAAGCACAACACGTAATAAGAGTAATAGAGAGGAAAAAAATAATTGAAAGACAATCACAATTAATAATTTAGATTTCTCAGTAATGTTTAAGAAGAATTCTTCTATGAGTAGATTGGGAAGGATCAAGGAACTTGCCGATATATATATATATGTATATATATAGGAAAGCTTATAGAAAGGAATGTAAAGGACTCAAACCAAAACTATTTTAATATTAGTAGACATCCTTAAGGGTACACTTGTTGAAGATCATCAGTTTTGTGACTTACAGAGGCATGGATATGTAAAAATATATAATTTTTCTCTAGCTGTGCTTATTCATGAAGGAGTAGAAGAGAGAAGACAGTTAAGTTGAGTTCTGTGGGTATATTACATGAAATTCAGGATATCAGGAATTTAAGTATGTTCAGATAAGAGTCCTTGAGATTACATCTGTGTAGATAATGTGAGCAGTTCCAAGAAGGCTGCATGAGGGAAACTGGAAGCATCATGACGAGGGTGTCTCTTAGCAACCAAACACTGTGAATAATACAGCCAAAGACAAGGAAGAGCTAGAACAGCTAATTACAACCAGGTAGTCAGCTATTGAAGTACAGGATTTCAGAGAAACCAGACATCTCAGGAATGACTACGTGCAGGGTATGAAAAATCATCTAAGATGAAGATGTCAAAAAGCCTGAAACTGTTATTTTGGATAGTCGGCAAAGGCACCATGTAGATGGATCTTGAGTTCACCAGGAAAACTGAGTCAGATTCTAATGTCTTCAAGAAATGAGGGGGATGACCGCAAGCTCAGTAGATGACAGAAAGAAATGCTAGAAGGTGGTAGAACCCAGTGGCATTAACATCAGTGGACAAAAATTTGTGTGACTTTTGTTTGCTTCATTGGAAAATATTTCTAGAAAATGAGAAAAGTGGTCCTCTACCCACTCCAGTGTTCTTGCCTGGAGAATCCCAGGGATGGGGGAGGCTGGTGGGCTGCTGGCTATGGGGTCACACAGAGTCGGACACGACTGAAGCGACTTAGCAGAAGCAGAACCATAAAGGATGGAGGATGTTGAACTACTACTACACATATCTAAGAGCTTCAGAGGCTCACTGTCATCGATAAAGTCAACAGTCTGATTTTGTAGGTTGTACACTGCATGACTCTAAAGGGCAACATCCACATTACAATCTATGGCAGTGCCATCCAGTAAAATATAAAGTGAGCCTCATATGTACTGAGTTATCCCATAGTCATATGGAAAAAGAAACAGAAATGGGTGAAATACATTTTATGATGTTCTTTTTAATCTAAAATATCCAAATCTCATTTCAACATGCCATCAATATAAGCATTATTAATCTGATATTTGTTTTCTCATCATAAATCTTTAAAGGATGGCATATATACCACTTTTATAGCACATCTTAATTCAGAAGCTAAATATTTATTATTTAGAGTTTCCTAAAATGTACCATTGGACAGCTAAACTCACATACCCAAGTTGTGCCCAGAATACTGAAAATACCTACCAATGACTGAGTATCAGTTTTTAAATGTAATTTTAAATTAATGAAAATAAAAATTTTAAATTTAGTTCCTTAGTCTCTGGAATAGGTGGTCATCTCTATGGTCACAGGTCAAATGCCTGGTAGCCATATATGTTGGTTAGCCTATTTCTATGTGAATGTTGATTCTTGGGATTTGCAGTGTATAACCACAGGCAGTGACGCTGATCCTTGGGGAAGAGTCGAAATTCAGTTAGAGCCAAGTGGTGGCTGCGAGACAGCAGAACTGTAATAATTGGAGCGTTAGGGAAAGAGCGAAGTGCTTTATACCACCTCTCATGGCAGCCTCAGTTTATGAGGGAAAGCAATAATGTCAGAGGCAGAATGAGGTAGCAGTTTCGTTTTTGTTTGTTGGTTACTGTTACGTGGCATGTGGGATCTTAGTTCCTAGATCAGAGATCAAACCCATACCCCCTGCATAGGAAATGCAGAGTCTTAACCACTGGACAGGGAAGTCACAGGTAGCTGCTATTTATGTTAGAAATTCTTTAGCAACATACAAGGTTCGGAGGTTCCTTTTCAGTGTCTGAGATGGAAAGCCAGTACCTCTTCCAGACTTGAGCCGCTGGGGTAAGTGCAGTCTCTGGCTCAACACCGGATTTCAGTCACATGAGAGGAGTTGGGAAGAATGCTTTGGAGCTAAACAAGAGCAGGTAGTGTGTGGATTACAACTCTAGGGAACAGAAGAAGAGCTTCTTTAAAGTAAGGAACTCTGTTGGCTGTTGAAGAGGCTGGAACCCAAGGGGTAGCCTTTCTTTTCCAGAGCATAGTATACGCTGTCTCATGTTTACCAAGATCATGTTGGGGTATGCTCAGCCATAACTCTCTCATCAGGCCCCAGAGATAACTGCGGCTTCTATAGATGAAGAACTAGGATCTTTCTTTTGAGCTGCTGCTGCTGCTGCTAAGTCGCTTCGCTCATGTCCAGTTCTGTGCGACCCCATAGACGGCAGCCCGTCAGGCTCCCCCATCCCTGGGATTCTCAGCTACAGGCAAATCCTTCTAATGAAACCAGATTGATGCCTGGTGTTTGAGAGCATGATATTCTTTCAGTGAAAACTGGACCAGATGCCTTTGGATATCTTGTCTCATGGTTGTAATCCAGCAATGTGGATTAATCAGCCTAAGGCATAGACTAACCCCTGTGCCCATGTTGGGGCAATGCTGCATCCACCTATCCGAACATTCTATGGAACTTCCTGTTTGGTGTCATAGTCAAAAGTTTGTCCAAGTCATGGCATATGCATCATTTCTATTAAGTTTCAGAGAATTGATGATTAACAGGTGACAGGAGGACATTACTTAATAATTATAAGAGAATGCATTCTTTAGCAAGGATAATGCACCACATTAAAAATAAAAAGCATTCAGTTATTTCTTTGCTGTAAAATATCAGTGTCATAAATAGCATGACCCAAGATATCAGTCATGACTTATAGTTCCCAAGTGGAGATTAAAGTATTCTTAGTCATGGGGTAGACATAATTTTTCAGAGGTGGAAACTGAGAAACAGATAAATAATTCTCCCAAGGTTCCATAGTCATGTGTGCTGAAGGCATAATTAAAAACTGAAATCTACGTTTGTGTTTTTTTCACAATGAGAAGCTGCTTACAACTGGGGACACCCCAAAGCTGCCATAATAAGCTAAGTTAATGTATGACACTATGCCAATTATTCATACAGAAAAAAAAAAATGAGAACTTCCAAGTGGCAAAATTCTGTCCCAGCATTTCATAAAGCAAATGTATAAAACAAACAAAAAATTGGCAAAATAAAATATTAATACTGTGTGGGGGCTTTGAAACATTAATTATGTAATGCCTTGTATATTCATCAGGTTCTGCTCTAAAAGGCAGCATCTCTGAGTATGACCTACAGCTTTATATGCTATAGACAGAGCAGTCAGAGAAAGCAGGAACCAGGAGCGTCCACTGCCTTTGAGGAGTTTTCAGTGAGCAATTTAAAGAAGAGATGCTAATCATGGACATAGTGTAAGCATGTGAATATTTTTGCTTTTCCCTTAAGTCTGAAAATTGATGACGAAGATAAATCCTCATAATAAAAAGAATACGTTCTTACATTATATAGCTTGGTAGGGAATTAGAATGTAATTGATAAGAATCGGAAAAAAGAGACTGTGCTGCTGACAGTTTAGACAATTGGATTGTGTATGTTGACGTTTTGCTGGTGGTTCAGTGAAGAATCTGCCTGCAATGCAGGAGACCTGGGTCCAACCCTTGTGTCAGGAAGATCCCCTGGAGGAGGACATGGTAACCCACTCCAGTTTCCTTGCCAGGAGAATTCCACGGACAGAAGAGCCTGGCGGGCTTCATGTGGTCCCAAAGAGTGGGACACATCTGCAGTGACTAACACCTTCACTTTCAATTTTCATGCTAACCCTCTGGCTCCCTTCTTGGTTACAGCTTCACATAGTGTTTCCTTAATATGCTGTAACCTCAGAAAACAACATCTGAGCACCAAATACTTAAAAGTATAAAATGTACTACTGCTAAGTTGGAGGTTCAACTGAAGATGAAAGGTTTTCTGGGGGAAACTAACAAGGGCGTGGGGAGTGAGATGGGGCAGGGAAGCCAGTGGGTGGTCTCCAGTCCAGTTCCTTGGATGTGACTTTGGCTCAGATGCCCCAGGGCAGCTCTGTAGACAGGTGACATCTCTGAAATATCTAAAACTGTGGCTGGGAGCTAGAATACATCCTTCAGACAGTGGTTAATTTTCACAAATTGCAGCTCTCCAATGTCCGCGCAACGTGAGCTCTGACAACCTGAGGTCATTCTGAAGACACAGCGGCTAGCTCTTTCCTAATGAAGTTTAACATGTCCGTGCTTTATGCTCGAACAATTCCAGTAATAGGAGATAGCCTCATGAAATACTTGTACATTTTCATCAGAAGACATGTGTTAAAATGTATAAAGACCTGTATCACATTGTGTGTGATAGCCAAAAAAGTGGAAACAACCCCCCAAAATCCCTCAATAGCATCACCATTAGAAAAAGTAAACTCTGTTTATAGAATGAGAAAGAGTTTATAGTTGAAAGTGAATGATGCACTACAGATAAACACATTTGCATGGATGAATACAAAAACCATAAGGTGGATTAAATAAGTTGCAGAAGAATATATACAATATAATTCTGCTTATATAAAATTCAAAAATAGGTAAAACACAACAGTATATTATATGGGAATGTATGCAGTGTAATAAAACCATAAACAGAGAGAGGGAAGAGAAAGCTCATGTGAAAATACAGAATATTGATTACTACTCAGTGGAGGGAGGGGTTGGTATTGGGACACACTGGGGTTTCAGAGGGGTTGATAAGACTCATATCTTAAATTAATGGGCTTATTTTTAAATTGAACATATCTATTTCCTTCTGTTTGTGTTACTCAAAAGATCACTGACAATCTATAAGAAAAATCTTTTATTTAGCTTAAGACAGAGAGAGAGAGAAAGTCATGGGTTCCCTTCCGCTTACTCATCCATAATGCATTCACTCAGCAAATATTTGAGTGCTGACCAGGAGTGAAGACTTCTTGTAGAAACACAAGATATGAATTTGAATAAGACCTACTTTCCAACATCAGAGTCCTATAATGAAAGAAGTGATACAACAATGCAGGGGCTTAGAGGGTAAACTAATGCCTCTGTTAGAGACAAGATGAGGCAGGACACTTAATAGCTGAGTAACCTTGGAAAAGTTAATTTCATGGAACCTCAGTTTCCCCATCTATAAAATGGAGATAATAATGCTATGTACCTCATTCACTTGTGAGGATTGCATGAGTTAATACATGTGAAATGCTTCAAGCAGAACCAGAACCATGGCATTTGTTCATTAAAGACATTCTTTTCATCATCCAGGAGTTGGATTCCACTGAAAAAGGGTGGGTCAGTTTCACCTTTAAGAAAAGACATATTAAAGTAGTTTTCATTTGGGATCATCCATCAACACAGGATGAGAAAGGTCACTTAGGACAGAGAAATTGGCATGTAGAAAAGCACAGGAATCAAAATGGATGAAGGAACGTTAGAAAATGTTGAGGAAGATGGTATGGGAAGAGGCAGAAGATGCCTTGATGTCATGCGAGCCTGCTTCACACATTTGAATTTTGTCCTGGAAGTATCTGTGATGCGTTGATGAGTTTCTACATGAATGTAGCCTGATCAGATTGCTGCTATGCTGTGCTTAGTCGCTCAGTCATGCCTGACTCTTTGTCACCCTACGGACTGTATGTAGCCTGCCAGGCTTCTCTGTCCACGGGATTCTCCAGGCAAGAACACTGGAGTGGGTTGCCATGCCCTCCTCCAGGGGATCTTCCCAATCCAGGGGTCGAATCCAGGTCTCCCACATTGCAGGCAGATTCTTTACCATCTGAGCCACCAGGAAAGCCCATGAATATTGGTGTAGATAGCCTATCCCTTCTCCAGGGGATCTTCCCAACCCAGGAATGAAACCTGGGTCTCCTGCATTGTAGATGGATTCTTTACCAGCTGAGCTACCAGGGAAGCCCAGCCTAATCATATTAGTTAGGATGTAACCAAGTATGTCTTTTAGAGGATGAACTGAAAAAGGACAAAGTTGTCTGAAGCAGACCACTCAGGAGCTATTCAAGTGAAAAATATTGATGGACTTAAGCAAAGCAGTAGATGAAGAAAGAGGGGAGATTAAGTGGTCACTTCTTTGTAACTAACTATCCTCTGTTATTGATTTGCTTTGGATGTAGAAAGAGAAGAAGAGGCAAAACTGTAGCAGGACAAACCACACCCCAGATCTCAGTGACTGTGAACAATGCAGGTTTATTTCTCATTAAGATACATCCAAGATGAGCTGGTGCATTCAAGATGAATGTTCTTGTTCATTGCTGTTTTTCAGTCTCTTTTTCTGTAACTGTGTATAAGGCAACAAAATAAACTCCCCCCAAAGTCTCAGATATATGTGTGTGTACATTCACTACATGGATTATCAAAAGCTTTAATCTTTTCCTTTTTTGCCTTAACCATTTTTGTCACATCAAAGCAATTGATATGACAATTAAATCAATACTGTTACTATACTGATGAAGATGTAACCATATTCTAATTCTGAATAGTAGAGGATGCGTTTGATGTTATTAATAACTAATATGGGGTATTCTTTTGAGTAAGTGTTCTGTTACTGAACCAAACTTGGGTCTGCTGTCCCATGCCCAGTAAATCCACTCTACTGACACCGGGTTGTGGTAAAGGAAAATGCAGCATTTATTGCAGGTGCCAGATGAGAAGTCTGGAACAGGTAGTGCCAAAAAGCCTGAAGCCCACGGTGGGTTTCAGCAAAGCATTTTTGAAGGTAAGGAAAGGGTGTCTCAGGGTATGCGATCAGTTCATGAACAGTTCTCTGATTGATTCATGGCAAAATAACAGGGTGGCGTCACCAGGGTTAACATTATCAATACTTAGGTGCCAGGAGGTCAGGGGGCTCCCTGTTCATGCTCATCAAGTCGTTAACTTCTTCCATATGGTGATGGTTTGGGCATGTGTAACACAGCTCAGGAAATGTACATCAGATTCTGTTATCTAGGTCCTTCAGAGCAGATACAAAGCAGAGAATATGGGGGAGAGGTCCATCCTGGGAGAACCCCATGGGCCCTGCTCCTTTATGTTTTTTTCCCCATTTCTAGGCACATATGGCTCAGGATTCTAATTGTGAACAAGAGCAGCCACACTCGCTGTTCAAGAAGAAAAGGATTTATTAAGGGATATTAGAGAATTGCAGAAATTTCTGGAGAGCTAGAGTCAGCATTGACAGGTTGCCAGCAAAGCCAAGACATCGACTCCCCTGCTCCTGTGAGGTGAGCATGGCCTCTCCTGCTTCACAGACACCTCTTGATGCCAGGACCCCACTTGGGATTGCAAAGGCAGTTCCCCACACCACTCTTATCAGCAAACCAGTTCTGCCCAGCCACCACTTCTACTTTATACTCTTCCAGAACAAGATCCTGTGCTCCTACTTCTGTTGGGCAGAACTTAACTCACATGCCTCTACCCAGGCTGCAAGCAAAGCTGAAAAAATTTGAACTTCTGAAATTCCCCAGATAGTCAGATTGTTTATAGTTGTCCCCTGACCAGAGGTTGTGGACAGTGTCCTCAAGCATGTGACACTGAAGAGGACCCATCAACCAGTCCAAATAAGAACCCTCAGGGCGAGTTTAATTGGTGGAGATGATTGGTGCCTCCTATATCAATGCCAGTAAGTAGAGCTCTCACATTGAGTTTAAAGTGCTGCAGTGTTTGCACTGATTTGAAAAACCTTCAGCAGAATCTGCTGGATGCAACCTCCTGTAGGCTTTGCACTCGAGATTCAGAGAACAATAAGATAACCCTGCTTGGCACTTCACAGCGATGTAAGGGAGGTGTAAAGAATAGACTGTGCATTATGTCACAAGTCCTGTAGGAAGCAAAAGTGCCCTGGAAATGCATTGAAAGAAGTGTCTTCCTTCAAGGAGAACAAGCGGAAAGGAGGTATTTATTTGCTCCTTGTGCAAACATTGTCTGAATGTCTCTCCCAGAGAAAATGAAGATTAAAAGTCCAACAATATATGTTTCATGGAAATGCTAAATTTTTTACAGCCAGTGAAGGATTTTTTTTTTCAGAAATGAAAGTTTTTTATTGTCAAAGTTATATATGTGGGAATAGAGAGAATTTTCAAGCTAAGATGGGCTGCTCAGTTGGCTTTAAAAGTTGCTTGGGCCCAGTAACACACTGGGGTGAAGGTAAATGCCAGAACAGAGAACTCAAGTCCTACGTTCATTTTATTATTTTGACATGATTAAAGCAGGAACTTTCCACTGACAAGGTCTTAGATGTAAAGTGACGATACAGATTAGAAAACTACTTCATTATCCCAAACAGCAGATAAGGAGGATCTTGACTGCATGGGGGTGAGGAGAAGAGAGTGGAAAGGGAGGTACAGATAATGGGGTTGCCATGGTTCTTGGCAGTTATGCAGATGTGGGGAGCAAGGCAGGTGTGAGTCTTGGGGTCCATGCTGGAAGAACAGTGGTGTCATTAACATCCATAGAGAAGCGATGGGACCCACATTGTGGAGGAAAGATCATTAGTTTAGATAAAGTGTGTTGATTATGATGTGTTTTTGTTTTCTGTTATTAGTGTTCGTCGCTCAGTGGTCTCTGACTGTATGCGACCCCATGGATCGTAGCCTGCCAGGCTCTTCTGGGATTTCCCAGGCAAGAATACTGGAGTGGGTAGCCATTCCCTTCTCCAGAGGATCTTCCCGACCCAGGGATGGAACTCAGGTCTCCTACACTGCAGGCGATTCTTTACCGCCTGAACCACCAGGGAAGCCCTTATTTTCTGTTGCTCTATAACTAATTCCCACAAACTCAGTGGCTTAAAACAACACCCATTTAACAGCACACATCTTCCCCCCACCCCCACCCGCCAGCTTCATGCAGCTGGATTGGGTTCTCTGCTCCAAGATGTAAGTGAATATGTTGGCTGGACTGAGTCAGTTGGAGGCTTTGGGGAAGAATCTGCCCCAACCTCATTCGGGTTGATGGATCCATTCCTTGTGGCTGTAGAACTGAGACCTCTGTGGGCCTCAGTGATAGAGAGCTGGCCTCATATCAGATGTCTCTCATGCTTAGAGTCTCTCTGATTTCTGCTTCTGCTATCAATTTGAGATAGTTCTCTCCTTCCCTGGTGTCTCAGTGGTAAAGAATCTACCTGCAATGCAGGAGACCCAGGTTGGATCCCTGGATCAGGAATATCCCCTTGAGAAGGGAATGGCTACCCACTCCAGTTTTCTTGCCTGGGGAATTCCATGGACAGAGGAGCCTGGTGGGCTACAGTCCATGGAGTCACAAAGAGTCAGACAGGTCTGAACTACTAACACTTTCACTTTGCTTGTTTGACTAGATTAATTCCTCCAGAATCACTTTTCTATCATAAGATTAACTGATTAGTAACTGAAAATCTGTAGAATTCCCTTTGCCATATGATGGAACACAATTGTGGTAGTGCTATCTCTTCATATTCATAGTCCCAGGGCTTAGGACAGGAAACCCTGGAGCCATCTGAGAGTCCTAGGGGAATGATGGGCAGTTAGAAGTGCCCTCTGGAATTTGGGAAGAAGATTGAAATTAAAGATACAGATTTAAGAATAACACTCCTAGAAGTGATAGGCAGAGTAATGAATGATATAATCAAGAAGTATACTGAGACAACCAAAATGAAAAATCTGAGCTCCTACAGATTTAAAAAAGTATAAATCAAGTATTGAAAAATTTAAATTTCACCCATCAAGTAAATATCAGGGATTGAGAGAGGAAGGGTAAATTGACATGGCTGCACTTGAGAATGTCACATGACTCTGATACCAAGGCACTCAAAGTGGCCTGAGTGTGAAAGATGCATCGACTAACAGTAAAGGGAAAAGAAGAAAGAAAAAAAAATAAAGGAAAACTGTGATCTTGGAACTAAATCTGAATGTGCCTAGTTAACTGATGTTTAATGTGCACCTGTTTATGTGACAAGTCATGACATTTAAGGGAAAGGGAGAATGTCCTCTGTAGAGAAAAGGGGGGGGCAGCCCCAAATCAAACGGCATCAACTTAAAATTAAGAAGCAAGATTTACGAGTAAGCGTTCCAGCGTCAGCCCTGAGAAGGCAGTAGGGACGGAGAAAGAATAAGCTGACGGCCCCAGGTACCCAGCAGAGTGGGCCCAAGAGAAACCACGCTCTGAGAGGCTCACTGTGGGAGGAACCCCTCGTCTGAGGAATGGTTCACTGCAGTTAAATGAGAAGATGGGATGCCAAGAGAATGAAGATGCAGATTATGTCGGAAGTATGGCTGTAGGAACGTGGAATGGGCTAGAAAGCGGAGCGCTTCACTGGAAAACTATTGTGCATCGTCTCCTGTTGTTACAGGCTATGGGAGAAGACCTTAATGCACAAAAATCTCCTGTCCGCAGAGGCTTATGGGAGCTTAATGTGTAGTTTCCTATTCGCACTGGTTTATGGGAGATTAATGTGCAGTTTCCTGTCCGCAGAGGCTTATGGGAGCTTAATGTGTAGTTTCCTATTCGCACTGGTTTATGGGAGATTAATGTGCAGTTTCCTCTCCGCAGAGGCTTATGGGAGCTTAATGTGCAGTATCCTGTTCGGGCAGGTTTATGGGAGATTACATTAATGTGCAAAGTCTCCTGTTTACACAGGTTTACGGGGGAATAACATGTGAAGTCTTCTATTCACACAGGCTTATGGGAGAATATCTTAATGTGCATCGCCTCTTGTTTGCACAACTCTGTCTTGGTTAGTGAGCCAAACAAAGACAGCAACGGTGTGTTGCATCTTCAAGCAACAGCTCATAGTTAGTACTCAATAAGTTTTAAATAAATAAATAAAATTTGAGGGGGGTGATTTGGATTAAATGAATAAATAAAGCAGATAACAGGGTGTAATCCAACAACAACAAAAAAAAGAGCTGTTAGTACCAGGCATTGGTCTGGTGGGAACTTGATAGATTACTCTTCCCAGAAACACAGATGCATATCATTTCAAACATATAATCATGAAATATTAAAAGAATTGTAAAAGTGGCAGTGAATTATTTAGAAACAGTGTCCCTGCATGCATGATGCAATATTCAGTTGGGTGTTAAAATGTATGCTCCAAGGAAAGCCTTGGTATAGTTTTATGTGAGCTGCATATTTTCAAATAATGCTGGAATGCAATTTAAAGCCTTGAATTCCTTCATCTGGCTTTCTCCTCTCCTTACAGAGGTCCCTTTGATTTCAAAGGTGCTTCATCCCTAGAATGAGAAATAGAAGGTGGGAAAGTTTAATTCTAGGCTGAGGTTTGTAACAGGTGTTCAATTTACAGATATAAATTTTCCCTTTGGACTTCAGAGTTGTTGAGTTTTACCTGAGATAAATCCATTAGAAGTAGCCTACACCTCTGACTGCACCTTCTAATTGTGTGTGTGTGTAGGCAGAGATTTATCGATGGGACAGCCAGGGAAGTAAAGAGCAGAGATTTTGGCAACAAGGGTCTCCTCTCTGCAAACAGAAGAGACATATCACAGGATTGTTTATACTTTTAGTCACAGAAAGCAAAAACTCACTGATCCTGCTTGTAGATACTAATGATCTATTTGCTCAGAAAACAACGTTTTTGACTCAGGTTTATTCATCATGTTTGTTTATAAAGTAAAATTTATTCTGCCCTCAGAATCCTAAATCATCTCAGGTTTACAAATATTTGTTGAATGCTTTTGACTCAACTCTGTGTTTGGTACTGGGAGGATACAAAGATGAGTAAGATATAGCCCTGGTCCTCCAGGGACTTTTAATATACTAGGAAGGAGAGATAAATACGTATTTTCCTTCTGGATGGAAAAATGTTATAAAGTAGAAGATTAAACGAAATGCTCTGAGTATTCAAAGTACAATATGTTAAATACATCAAATCTTTGGTTGTATATGAGCTTGGGTATTGTTGTTGTTCGGTCACTAAGTCATGTTCGACTCCTTGTGACTCCATGGACTATAGCCTACCAGGCTCCTCTGTCCATGGAATTCTCCAGGCAAGAATATTGGAGTAGGTTGCCATTCCCATCTCCAGGGTATTGTCCCAACTCAGGAACTGAACATACATCTGCTAAATTGGCAGGTGGATTCTTTACCACTGAGCCAAGTTTGGATACAGCAAAATATAAAAATAATTACATACCAATGCCACAAATGTCACTTGGCATTAATCTCCATTCAGCACCTGGAAAAATAAATCTTACAGAAAGGCCTCATAAACACTCCTTCTAGCTATACTTTATGCAAGTTTTATAAAGAGGTTTAATTATCAGGAAATAACACTCATCTGGTCTAAAGTGTCCATCAAGTGATAGAGTCACATGAACCCTAGTCTCAGTGACGTTCTCCATCTTTCCATCCTAATTATTACCCATAATCCACCTCGCATGGTCCTGAAGAAGGTTCAGTGTCATAAGCCCCATCGGCATCCTTCTAAATCTCTCCAGTCATTGCTAATACCAGCACCACTCACTTCCTGAAACATTTTCTTAGTTCCACTGGATGAAAATTCAAGATTCAAACAAGAGGGGCATGAAGGACTGAGAGTATTCAGTCAGTGGCTTTATGAAAGAAGATTTCTCTAGCTCATCTCAGTGGAATACAGGAAGGAATAATAATGTTTGGGGTCCTCAGGGGAGGAAAAGAAAGATATGAACCAATTATCAGCATTAGAGAAGACCATAGCCCACCAGGATACTCTGTCTATGGGATTTCCCAGGCAAGAATATTGGAGTGGGTACTCCCTTCTTGAGCCCCAACCTAGGGCTCGAACCCAGATCTCCTACATTGCAAACAGATTCTTTACAATCTGAGCCACCAGGGAAACTCTAGAAAAGAGCTAGTGACCAGTAACTCTTCAAATCAGCTTATGGGCTTAAAAGCCCACATTTCCTGTGTTTAAACCCTCAGGATCATGGAGAAACAGCTATTGTAGACTCAGAGTGCCAAGCAAATCATTGGGCATAAGATAGGCTTATACCAAAATGATCACTGAATCTGAAAAAAAAAATTGAGTTTTGCTTATTACAAAGAAGTAAAGTAGCAAATGAAAGAAGGAAGGTGGGAGAAGGGCAGGAAGGGAAAAGGAAGATGGATACCTAGGTATGAACATTAGTGCGCAACAGTCTGTACTACAGATCTATCATAATATTAGTTTCTGAGTCCACAGTGAAGCAGCCCCACCATAACCAGTAGGAAACGTTGGCCAGAGCAAGTAGGGTCAATCTTATTGGAAAAAGAAGGTGAGCAATGGATAGAGTCTACACCATAGAAGAAGCTATGTGTTAATTTGAACTCTTGTATTAGTTCCCTATTATTAACCCAGACTAACATGGCTACAATACTTGAGAATGAGAGTAAGGAGCAGAAATGAAACTTTTTAAAAAACATAGCTGGCCGTATGTTTTCATATTTTCAGCTTCTGGTAAGTCAGGAATTACAGCCCTTTTGGACACAAGATAGGTCAGTCTCATTTAGCAGCATGCCGTTGTGAATTAGACAACTTCTCATCACTCTTCTTTGCTCCAGGAGTGTTACAAATGCCTGTCAAAGGCTTTATGTTAATATACTAATAATGTATCCCACACTAGCTGTTACAATATGGTAACTCTTTGTGACTGCCAGGGTGGGTAAAGATCTCAGTAATATATTTGCAATACATGTGAGGCAAATAGTCACAAATGTGCTTAGCCTCAGGATTAATTCTTTTTTCAGCTTAATCTGCCTGTTGATCAAATATGATAGAATGAACTGAGGAACCACCGGTCTGGAGGAAGATCCAAATTAGCGTTCCTTGAAATGGGCACCTTTGTCTGGTCCAGTCAGAACGTAGCAGCAGAGTGTAGTGCTTAAGACAGGTTCTGGGTCTATTGCTGTTCAGTCACCAATTCGTGTCCGACTCTGCGACCCCATGGACTGCGGCACACCAGGCTTCCCTGTCCTTCACCTTCTCCTGGAGTTTGTTCAAACTCCTGTTCATCGAGTCGGTGATGCCATCCAACCATCTCATCCTCTGTCATCCCCTTCCCCTCCTACCCTCAACTTTCCCAGCATCAGGGTCTTTCCCAATGAGTCAGTTCTTTGTTTCAGGTGGTCAAAGTATTCGAGCTGCAGCATCAGTCCTTCCAGTGAATATTCAGGGTTGATTTCCTTTATGATTGACTAGATTGATCTCCGTGCTGTCCAAGGGACTCTCAAAATCTCCCTAATTTCAGATTCCAGCCCTGGCACATACCGGTAAAGGTATAAAATTGATGAGCAGATTAGTTTATTTTTGTGAAATGTTTAGAATAATGGCTGGCATATTGTAGTCACTGTAGAAGTGCTTGTTAAATGAAAGAATAAACCAACAAATGCATAAGTAAATGAAACATCGTCCTCAGTTTTAAGTGGTTGTTAAAGCTTTTGTTCATTCATGTTTAATATCAATTCAGTTTAGTTCAGACACTCAGTTGTGTCCAACTCTTTGCGACCGCATGAATCGCAGCACGCCAGGCCTCCCTGTCCATCACCAACTCCCAGAGTTCACTCACACTCACGTCCATCGAGTCAGTGATGGCATCCAGCCATCTCATCCTGGGTCGTCCCCTTCTCCTCCTGCCCCCAATCCCTCCCAGCATCAGAGTCTTTTCCAATGAGTCAACTCTTCGCATGAGGTGGCCAAAGTACTGGAGTTTCAGCTTTAGCATCAGTCCTTCCAAAGAAATCCCAGGGCTGATCTCCTTCAGANTAAGCAGGGTGACAATATACAGCCTTGATGTACTCCTTTTCCTGTTTGGAACTGTCACGCGAGTGTACGTTCCTCGGTTCTTTGTCTCGTCACAACAGAGATTTGGAGCAACAGACATTAAAGCCCTAGGCGCGTCACAGCTCTCAGGTCTTGGACAAACTGTGTTACAGCTCTTAGGCAAATCAGTGTTACAGCTCTATTTTATTTAGAAGATAGCAGGAGAATCCATCCTGGAAGCCTGAGGGCATGCCAACCCAAAGATTTGAAGGGAAGAGAGTGGAGGAGCACGTGGGAGAGGGGGAGAGAGAGAGGGAGAGACAGAGAAAGAGCTCACGCATGCAGGAGAGGAAGAGAAAGAGAGAGCGCATTGGCTCCTCCTTTTATATGTTTTTCCTCCACCTGGGCCTGCCCGAGGCAAATTGGGCTTAGCCAGGAGTGCTGTTTCTTCTACCTGAAGTCTTCACTCTGGTCCTCGGGCCTTCCTTTCCCCTTCCTTGTCTTTTAACCAACGCCATTTTGGACTCCTTTTCCCTATTCTACCTACCTAACAGAACCAGTCTGTTGTTCCATGTCCAGTTCTAACTGTTGCTTCCTGACCTGCATATAGGTTTCTCAAGAGGCAGGTCAGGTGGTCTGGTATTCCCATCTCTCTCAGAATTTTCCACAGTTTATTGTGATCCACACAGTCAAAGGCTTTGGCATAGTCAATAAAGCAGAAATGGATGTTTTCTGGAACTCTCTTCCTTTTTCCATGATCCAGCGGATGTTGGCAATTTGATCTCTGGTTCCTCTGCCTTTTCTAAAACCAGCTTGAACATCAGGAAGTTCATGGTTCACGTATTGCTGAAGCCTGGCTTGGAGAATTTTGAGCATTACTTTACTAGCATGTGAGATGAGTGCAATTGTGCAGTAGGTTGAGCATTCTTTGGCATTGCCTTTCTTTGGGATTGGAATGAAAACTGACCTTTTCCAGTCCTGTGGCCACTGCTGAGTTTTCCACATTTGCTGGCATATCGAGTGCAGCACTTTCACAGCATCATCTTTCAGGATTTGAAATAGCTCATCTGGAATGCCATCACCTCCGCTAGCTTTGTTTGTAGTGATGCTTTGTAATCAATGAAAGATATATAAATATTACATATATACTCATTGTAGAAAGTTTGGAAACTAAACTGGAATAAGAAAGAAAATGAAAAATGACCATAATCCTAAAATCTGGGATTAACTACTGATACTATTTTGTTGTATGTTGTTCTACTTTTATAAGCAAAATTGGAATCCGACAATATAACAGTATGTATTATCCATAATGTCATTTTCTTATTTATAATTTTATAAGCATGATCCCATAGTCTTACATATTGTTAATAAGATATTTATTAAACCAATTCCCTATGACAACTGAAAAAAAAATAAAAGCAGAACCTAGAAATTGAGAATTACATTTTATTTAGCCCTCTTGCTGAGGACTTAAGCCCAGAAAGCAACCTCTCATAAAACTCTTGAGTGACCGCTCTGAAGAGGTAAGAGGGCAGCAAGGATATATAGGAGTTTTGAAAACAACAACAAAAGCAGGTAGTAGGGAATGTGAAAAGATTAATTTTAATTAAAGAAAAATAGACACCTCAGATTAATGAATTTAGTGCTTTTCTGTGCATGGGAAGATGCAAGAGTCCGGGATCACTGAAATAATTCGTTTCATATGCATCTTAACTATTATAAGCCAGTATCCTGTCTTTTTCCCTCCTGAACCCCCTCAGGGTGCATTGTCCTCAGGCAACTGCAGTACTGAGGGCTTGATGGCTGAAAATCCTTTGTTTCCTGATGTGTCAGGCAGTGGCACCCCACTCCAGTACTCTTGCCTGGAAAACCCCATGGACAGAGGAGCTTGATAGAGTCGCGAAGAGTCGGACTCGACTGAACAACTTCATTTTCACTTCTCACTTTCATGCACTGGAGAAGGAAATGGCAACCCACTCCAGTATTCTTGCCTGGAGAATCCCAGGGATGGCGGAGCCTGGTGTCCTGCCGTCTATGGGGTTGCACAGAGTCGGACATTACTGAAGCGACTTAGCAGCAGCAGCAGCAGCAGGTGACATTCATCCACAGCTATTATTAGATGATGTCCTGTTATTAGGTATTCATGCTGTAATAAACATTATCTGCAGAAGTCTTTGCAAAGACTTATGGAGGGTAAAAGCACCTGGAATGAAATTACAGGACCAAGAAAAGGAATGTTAAAGATCTTTGAGAAATACTGTCAAAATTATTCCCAGAAATGTTGTATTGATTTGCATTTGTAATATGACCACTGCCTCTCCTTGTGACCACCTACCAGAGTTATCCCAGGTCAGTTTACCTTAATCCACCCACACCTGGGAGCCAGTCGCGTCTCCTCTCTCCCTCCACACCATGCCTGTTTCACTTCTCTCTCCGGATCTCTCTTCTCTCTGTCTCTGTGTTTTCTTCTGCCTGTCCTTTTATCAGGACAGGGGTGCTGAAGGCATATGGAGATGTGGGCTCTTCCCAGTATTCATGAAATTCTTAGCTGGAATTTAACTCCAAGTGATGACCTCCCTCCTTCGTTTGTAATTAAGAATCTCTCAGATCCATGTTCTCTGTTCTGGTATATTACATTTGCTCGTGATCTTGGTGGCAGTGGTCCTCCAGAAAACTCATTTTCATTTTGGTTCTAAATGTGGAGAGATAATAAGTGTCTTGGAAAATAGCAAAATTATTGATACGATGCTGTTACAGCAGCCTACAAAGTTTGTTACTTTTCATTGGAGACCGAGTTTATTACATAAGCAGCCTGTCTTACGTTCCTTGCCATCTCTCAAGTACATTCCCTAATATAATTTATTCATTGAAGCATACAATTGTGTTTCTGCCTTAGAGGTTTATTTTCATCTCCTTACAATATACAAAATTAAACCCCAAAGACAACAACATTATATGTTTCAAATAATTCTGCTATAGATATTTGCAATTTGTATTTCACGTAATATAACAAGATTCTGTGCATTGATCGAGAGCATTGCAAGAATGTAAACTAAATGGTAATGTGTGGCTAGAATTCATTTCAAGTTAGATGGTTTTATCCATCTAAGCTTCAAATGTCCTTCCAAGAACAAAGATTGCAGACTTTTGCTTTTGCTCACCCATGACTTTAATTTTTCTGATATAATTATCATTCTTACTCTTTGTCTTATTATTCAATTTTTTCCCTTTACTGGGAAAAAAACTCTTTTCTGCCACATCCAGATATAAATGAAAGAAATTACTAAGTAATAAACCAAAATCCACAGCAGAGTTTGACTGATATTGATAGACTCTTGGGCACAGAGTTTAGAATCTGTCTTGGATCTGATTCCAGGCCCCCTCCCCTAGCCATCTGTGCAAACCAGGGAGAATCACCAAACCCCTCTAATTTTTAATTTCATCATCTTTTAAGTAGGTATAACATACATTTCTTAGCGCTGTGCTGAAGTATTAAAGAAATAAACTGCTTAGCTCAAGGCTTGCTGCTGCTGTGTCACTTCAGTCGTGTCCGACTCTGTCCGACCCCATATATATATATATATTTAAAATTATCTTTTAGGGATTTATATTTTAAAATTA
>SJYQ01000969.1:752039-762793 GCA_006410935.1 Redunca redunca
ACATCATTAATTTTTAAAGGGATTTGATTTGCCTATTAATAAGTTCGTAGAATCCCTTTACTTTCAGTTTTTTAAGAAAGTCAAAGTATTTTTGTTATTACTCCCTGTTTAACATATTTTTCATGTTTCTTTATTGAATGAAACCACATTTTATAACAAAAGATATATGTCAAGAGTTAAAAGTTACAACAGTTTTTTTTTTTAATAGCCAATATGAAAATATTTTTTTCATGGAGAAAGAAAGCATGAGCTTTGCAATCAGAATCATCAAGAGTCAAACTGATTTCTACCCTTTTGTTCTCTGTACCTTGGGAGGAACATCTAAACTCTCCAAGACTTTGTTTATAAACACATGTAAATTGGGAATGTTCGAATCTATTATTATATAAGGTCATTGAATGTATACTTTTTAAAATTAGCATTTTATGTATATGGGTAAGAGTAGCAAGAATAGCATCTCTGTTATTTTAAAAAAGCTTACAAATAGGATAAAAAATCATTAAGATATTGATAAGTCAATAGACAAGAATCATAGAGATTATTCAGTTAGAAGCTTTGTTATTTGTGTGTGTGTAAAATATTTAACAACACTAGTTTTAATGCAAAAAGGTAAAACCATGGTGCTAAACTATTTTACTTTTAAAAATAATGATAAATAGAACTAGTAAAGATGAGAAATTTTATATTAATCCTGGACCATATTTTTCATAATTTTACTTGCGTATATTAGTTTAATTGAAGAATATACCATTGTTTTCATAAATAAGTTGAAAATGATATTTGTTATTATATCTGTTAGTAACAAAGCATTCTGTACAATTGCTTTGTCCAAAATTTCCTAACTGTCCCTCATATATAAAATTTTAGATGTTCTCATTTTCAGTTGATTTTAAATAGTGATATAATGGAACAAAGACCATCAGGAGAGAGAATGATGTGAGCAATAAGAGTTATTCCTACAGGAAAAAATATTTCAGTGCTGGCAAGATAGATTTAATAGATTGAAAACATGATGATAATTTGAGTCTTGAAAAAAGCACGATGCCACATTGTCTCAAAAAATCTGTATGTAACTGAACGGTTCTTCTTTCTAGATAAGCTTTTATATTTGGTTTTCCATAGCATCATACTCTCCTAGTTTTATTCCTACCTCACTTGGATTTTCTATTCCCTTTGTCTATAAATATTTATCAAATCTTGCCTGTTCTCTGGCATTCTGGAGCCTCCTCACTTCTCTCACTAGATCATTTCATTCTGATGTCATCTTTAAATATCATCCATATACTGATGGCTTTTATTTACATTTATTTGTTTTGGCTGCCCTGGGTGTTTGATGCTGCGCGAGGGCTTTCTCTAGTTGCGGTGGGAGGGGGCTTCTCTCCAGTTGTGTTGTGCAGACTTCTCATTGTGGTGGCTTCTCTTGTCGCAGAGCACGGGCTCTAGGCTGTGCAGTTTCACTGGTTGGGGCACATGAGCCCTAGAGCTCATGGACTTGAGTACTTGTGGCCCAGATTGAGCCCATGTCCCCTTGCAGGTGGCAGGCGGCTTCCCAACCACTGGACCACAAGGGAAGTCCCTGACTTCTTTATTTCTATCCTAACTCCTGACTCCTTCCTGAGATCCAGATGCATATTTGCTACTTGGAATCTTGATTTAAATGTCTAGTAGACATCTCAAATTTAAAGTGAAAACACAACTCCTGATTTTCTTCTCCAAATGTGTTTCTCTAATACATTTATACATTTTTGTTGGTTTTTTTTTTTTTTTTTGGTCTTTTAATCTTGGGAATTGACACAAAACACACTCTAATTCCTCAAGCCAAATCTCTAGAAGCCATTCTTGATTCTTCCTTTCCCTTGCCGTTGCTGCCACTCACCCTGACCCTGAAGTCCATCCCAGCAGCCTGTTCTGTCTACTCCCCCATCCATCACTTCACTCTGCACCCACTGCCAATACAGCCTTAAACCAAGTCACCTATGATGTTTTTTTCACTTCTGCTATTAGCCTCTGTATTCCCTTAGAATTATTCCTCATGTACCAGTTACAGTGGTATTTTTTTTAAAAACATAAAACAAAGTTACTATTGTAATTTGATCAGAAGTTGTTTATCTTAGGCTTTCTGAAATACTAGAGAAAATATATAGTATACATATTAGGGCAGGTACCCTAAAGCTAGTGAGTTGTGGGTTTTTTTCTTTATATTGACAAAATTCATTAATACAAAACTAGTGTTCATTTGTAGTTTAAAATATGAATCTTCAGTTTCCTACAACAACCATTTTTATAAACTCCAGTGATCATAAAGTTGAAGATAATGTTTGAGAGGAATCCATCAAAAACTGTCTAGTTAGCCATTGAATGCCTTCATTTCTTGTTCCTTCAATAAATAAAGATTGTATGTCAATAAATAAAAAGAAAAATGGAGAAAATTGACAAAAAATACAGATTTTTAAACGTACATTAGATAGCTCTCTCATCCAGTCTTGTCTCTAAAACTACTCTTGCTGGACTCCTACAATCATTGAGTTTAAAGTATTTTTCTTATGTGATGCTTTGTGGGGCTTCCCTGGTGGCTCAGACGGTAAAGTGTCTGCCTGCAATGCGGGACACCTGGGTGTGATTTGTGGATGAGATGGCTAACAGAATCACAAGAACATTACTTATTAAAGCACTTATGCCAGAAATATTATGTCTTCTTGTTACAGAGTTCCTCATTAAAAACTACTACGACTTTTCTTTGAATCTTTATTATGACTGAATCAAAATGTTTATGCTTATCATTCAGATACCGTATTCCATATGAAAACACAGGCTTATTTTGTAACTTGATGCAGAACCTGCCACAAACTGAATGTTTGTGTTCTGCTGACGTTCACCTATTGCAGCCTCACCAGTGTGATGGTATCTAGGGTCTCTAGGAGGCGCTTAGGTCATCAGAGTGCTCTCGTGATGCCGTGGTGCTCAGTTACTCAGTCGTGTCTGACTCTTTGCGACCACATAGACTGACAGGCCCCTCTGCCAGAATACTGAAGCAGGTTGCCATTTCCCCTTTCGGGAGGTCTTCTTGACTAAGGGACTGAACCTGCGTCTCTGGTGTCTCCTGCAGTGGCAAGCAGACTCTTTTCCACTGAGCCACTTGAGACACCCATGATGACATTAGTGCACTTTCCAAGGCGCCCCAGAGAGAGACGGCCCTCACCGCTTCCACCACGTGCGAACACGGGGAAGACGCCCGTCTATGACCCAGAAAGATGGCTCTCCCTGGACACAGAATCTGCCAGGGCCTTGGTCTTAAACCTGCCAAACTCTGTTGTTGATGGTGTTTATCAGTTGCTCAGCCACATCTGACTCCTTGTGACCCCATGGACTGCAGCACACCAGGCTTCCATGTCCTCATCTCCCGGAGCTTACTCAAATTCATGTCCACTGAGTCGGGGATGCCATCCAACGATCTCATCCTCTGTCATCCCCTTCTCCTCTTGCCTTCAATCTTTCCCAGCATCAAGGTCTTTTCAAATGAGTTGGCTTTTCGCATCAGGTGGCCAAAGTACTGGAGCTTCAGCTTCATCATCAGTCCTTGCAAAGACTATTCAGGGTTGATATCCTTTGGGATTAACTGGTTTGATCTCCTTGCAGTCCAAGGGACTCTCAAGAGTCTCCTCAAAAGTGCCAATTCTTTGGTGCTCAGCCTTCTTTATGGTCCAACCCTCACATCCATACATGACTACTGTAAAAGCCATAGCTTTGACTGTATGGACCTTTGTTGGCAAAGCGATGTCTCTGCTTTTTAATACACTGTCCAGGTTCATCATAGCTTTTCTTCCAAGGAGCAAGCATCTATTAATTTCAAGGCTGCAGTCACCTAGAACTATGGAAACACCCAGTCTGTAGTGGTCTTATTTTAGCACTAAAAAGGGACTCATTCCTTCCTTAATATAATCCAGTGGGCTTTCTGTTATACTATATTCCCTCAATTTCAAGCTATGGATTTAAATCTATTTTGAAGACTCAAAATTAAAGATGTGGTGGTCATGAAGATAGAAGACATTTTTCATGAAAGAGAAATATGTTAACTCTATGAGGACAAATAAAACTTTTGGTCCTGTTTTGTTTTGATACTGTTTTTTATTTCCTTTTTTCTGTCATTCTATTCCATTGCTAGAACAGCCAGTTTCAAGCTTGCCTTATGGAAAAACCCATTAAGTTCTTTGCAAGGAAAATTGATGAGTTTATGTATATGAAGACCACATTTATAGAAGATCATACTAAAATCAACTGTATTTCCAAGTCCCATTTGTTATGTATCTCTCTCCTAGTATTGTTTCTCTACTGATTCAGAGCCCAAGAAGATGGGGCTGCTATAAATATTTTCTATTTATATCAAGATGCACCCACTACATTTTTGGTGAAAGTTTCATGTTGCCAGGTGTACCAATGCCAAAAATGTTTCCTCTTTACTAAAATAGATTCTGTAGTTACAGAAAGTATTTATTGAAAGAGCCTGTTATGATACTCTAAGTGTGAACTTGGTGATGACATGATGCCTGCTGTTATCCAGGAACCGAGACTACAATTGAAATTTTTAAAAAGTGTACAGAACGTGATGACCAAGGAGGAGGAAGTTACTTATGCATGAGTTATGGGGAAGACCAGAGAACTCGTAGAAGACATTTGAATTTTATCTAAAGGTTGTATTTGCTATACTTAACTATATTGATCTTCAGCATAATCTTTTTGCATCTTCTCTCAAAAAAACAAAAAAAAACAGAACTTTAGTTTAGCAGAGAAAGTCTTTATAACCTGTTTACAAACATTTGGAATTGCTCCAAAACTAGTCTGAGCCTGAGAGTACAAATTTGAAAAGTGGAGATATAAGGCAATTTTCCACTTCAAGTCAGTAGAAATATCTGTCTCAGTTATCATGGTATGTCACTGGGAAGAATGGCCTCATGTTTGTGCACTTCCATGTGGACCTAGCTTAGAAATCACTGCTTATACAGTAGGATATTTCCCTTGTATCTTTGCATAGAACAGCTTGGCATGGTGCATACACCATTGTACATATAAAATCTGTATTCATTAGTTGACTGTTACTGTATACACCGCAATTTTCCATACTGCTGCTGCTGCTGCTAAGTCGCTTCAGTCGTGTCCGACTCTGTGCGACCCCATGGACAGCAGCCTATCATTGACATGATGCCATACACAGTGACAGGTTTTGTGAATATACAGACAACATGTGCATTTGTCTTTGCAGTTCTGCATTTCTTCATGCGATCTCTTTTATGGCAAAGCCTCTGCCCCAGAAAATAATGAGCCTTCAATAAAGAGATCCCTGAGGCAGATGGCATGGAGATATTATTTGCATCCTTAATTATTTTGTTAATAAACAATAAACTATGTTTAGTTACCAGTGAGAACATTTCCATTATGTAAATGTGCCTCTGATTTCCTTTCTTTCTTAAGTGAATGAAACAATAAATAACCAAATTTTCTTTTGTACAAAATTCTAGCTGGGAGCCTAGGTTTTGATGATATACATGAGAATCAATTTTTAAATTCACTCAATTTTAAACACTTAGCTAAAAACTGCTGCAGAAGTTAAAGATGTTTCCTACTGTGGTGAGTTAACATCTGAATTCTTAAAACTTTCACTTTGAATTGTGCATCCTCTCAGTCAAGTGTCCTGGATACCTCTGGAGCAAGCCAATGCCAAGATCTCCCACCTTTTGTGAAAAAAAAAAAACTAAGAAAGACCTTGCTTGTTTCCAGCTTTTCAAAATACATTGTCCACTCACTCTGCTGATTCTGATTGGTTGAAGGCTTCCTGCCATGCTAAAGAAGTGATTGTTATCATGTTTGCAGAATGGACTGTGCTAATGCATGAGAAATAACTGTAGACTGCGTTAAAAAAAAAATGTTAAGATGATATTCTAGACAGCTACTCCTCTCCTAGTTTTGTCCACTCTGAGTGCTAGGGTTTCAAGTCCTAGGTCCTTTGGAAGGACTCTGATGGCTCATACAGTAAAGAATCTGCCTGCAATGCAGGAGACCTGGGTATGATCCCTGGGTCGGGAAGATCTCGTGGAGAAGGGAAAGGCAACCTAATCCAGTATTCTTGCTTGGAGAATTCTGTGGATGGAAGAGCCTCTCGGACTACAGTCCATGGGATCGTGAAGAATAGGACATGACTAACACTTCACTTTCACTTAGATCTTTTTGAAGATAATGGCTAAAATATGTATTAATAATTTTTGAAAATTTAATTGATACTGACAATCAACTGTGTTTTTTTTAAATTAAAAAATATATATTCTTTAGTGAGAATGAACTACTGTTAACCCAAGAATAATATTTAGAATATATATAGTGAGTGTATTGGCAAAAATTTCAGCTCTTCTTTGTTGAAGATATAATGTAAATCACTAGCATTATTAAAATTTTATTTTTTATTACTGATCCATTTGTATTTGTCTTTCATGATCTGTGCCTTTCTCACATAGATCCTTGGGGGCAAGGAGTTTGCCCTCTTCTTTCAGGGCTTTTGCTTCTAGGATCTCATTCATTTATCAGTTTGTTCATTCATATATTCATTTATAATTTAATTTTTTTAATTGGAGGATAATTGCTTTACAGTGTTGTTGTTTCTACAATACAATAATTCACATCAACCACATATATATATATATATATTCCCTGCCTCTTGAGCCTCCTTCCCATTCCTCCATCCCTTCCCTTCAGTCATCACAGAGCACCAAGCTGGCCTCCCTGTGTTATATAGCAGCTTCCTACTATGTATCTATTGGTAGTGTATATATGTCAATGCTACTTTCTAGATATCTGTCAACAGATGAATGGATAAAGAAGTTGTGGTACATATGTACAGAGGAATATTATGTTCAGTCACTCAATCTTGTATGACTGTTTTCAACCCCATAGTCTGTAGCTTGCAAGGCTCCTCTGTCCATGGAATTTTCCTGGCAAAATTACTGGAGCAGGTTGCCATCTCCTCTTCCAAGGGATCATCCTCATCTAGGGATGAAACCCGCATCTCTGGGGTCTTCTACATTAGCAGGCTGACTTTTTCTCTATCACTGAGCCACCTGGGAAGCTCATACATGCAATGGAATATTGTATGTGTGTGTGCTAAGTTGCTTCAGTCATGCCTGACTCTTTGCAGTCCTATATGGATGGTGGCCTCCCAGGCTTCTTCGTCTGTGGGATTCTCCAGACAAGAATACTGGAGTGGGTTGCCATGCCTTCTCTGGGGAATCTTCTGACCCAGGGATCCAACCTGTGGTTCCTACGTCTCCTGTATTGTCAGGCATATTCTTCACCACTAGCGCCACCTAGGAAGTCCTACCATGGAATATTACTAAGCCATGAAAAGGAATAAATGTGAGTCAGCTGAACTGAGGTGACCTAAAACCTGTTATACAGAGTTAAGTAAGTCAGAGAGAGAGAAACAAATACCGTATATTCATAAACACACACATACATACACACACACACATGTATATATACATGGAATCTAAGAGTTGGTGATGGACAGGGAGGCCCAGCATGCTGTGATTCATGGGGTCGCAAAGGGTTGGACATAATTGAGCAACTGAACTGATGAACTGAACTAATGGAATCTAGGAAAATGGTACTGATGAACCTATTTGCATGGCAGGAATTGAGACATAGACGTAGAAAACAGACCTGTGGACTCAACAGTGGAAGGAGAGTGTGGGACACATTGAGCAAGCAATTAATTCTGAAATTCATTTACTTTGTTGTTGTTTGTGCACTTGCTAAGTCATGTCCAACTCTTTGTGACCCCATGGACTGCAGCATGCCAGGTTCTTCTGTCCTTCACTATCTCCTGGAGTTTGCTCAAATCCATGTCCACTGAGTTGGTGATGCTATCTAAGCATCTCATCCCCTTCTGTCCCCTTCTCTTGTTGGTTTCAGTCTTTGCCAGAATCAAGAACATTTCTAATGAGTCAACTCTGCATTAGGTGGTCAAAGTACTGGAGCTTTAGAGCTTCAGCTTCAGCGTCAGTCCTTCCAATGAATATTCAGGGTTAATTTCCTTTAGGAATACCTAACTGGTTTGTTGTCCTTGTAGTCCAAGGGACCCTCGAGTCTTCTCCAGCACTACAGTTCAAAAGCATCAATTCTTTGGTGCTCAGCTTTCTTTATAGTCCAACTCTAACATCCATACATGACCACTAGAAAAACAATAGCTTTGAGTATAATGGACCTTTGTTGGCAAATTGATGTCTCTGCTTTTTAATACACTGCCTAGTTTTGTCATAGCTTTCCCCCCAAAGAGAAAATGTCTTTTAATTTCTGTAGTGATTTTGGAGCCCAAGAAAATCAAATCTGTCATTGCTTCCACTTTTTCCCCTTCTATTTGCCATGAAGCTTTGGGACCTGATGCCATGATCTTTTTTTTTTTTTTAACATTGAGTTTCAAGCCAGTTTTGTCATTCTCTTTCACCCTCATCAAAAGTCTCTAGTTAATCTTCATTTTCTGCCATTAAAATGGTATCATTTTCATATATAACATGCATTTATTAAGTGCTATCTGTAGGGTGTCATACTTGGTGGTGGTTGTTCAATGACAAATAAAACTCATTCCTTGGCTCAAAAAAGTGGGCTGTCCTGAATTTACTTATTCATGTATTCAGGACTTGTTTGGAGTTGTATCACTTAGTTGATTTTTGCAGCTATATCTCTCCTCCAGTTCACTCTAGATGTTTTTGATAACCTAAAGATGTGTATTTGAGCACTGAAACCTTTTTTAACTTATCTCCTTCACCCCCACCAAACAAAGTTTTGTGAGATGCACAGAGAACAATGTTTTTCCTTTTCTTATCACAAAGAATGACATCTTGAGAATGATGGCATTTTCTGAACAATGCCAATGGGTGTGCACTTGACTAGAGCAGTTAGCAAATCATTTCTAATTAAACATATTGTTTCCAAATTCTGTAGACTTTAATAAGAATGCAGACCAGAGATGAAGAACATGAATTAGACAGTAGATTTACAAATATCAAATTGACCTCTTGCTCACACATGTACAAGGTGAAATTCTTCAGCCTTTCCTACAGGTAAGGATCAAACAGCAGCTTCCTAGTAGGTGCAGAGAAGAACCATGACTTCATTGACCCTGACTTCTTATCATATTTTCATTTGCCTTTATTTTTTCAAGCAAAATCTCATTTCTATGCACATTAAAAGTATGTTAGGTATTTGATTTTCCCAGTAATAAAATGCTTATGAGATAAAGAAGATTTTTGTACATTTTCCAGATACATAAACTGTATCGTCAAGTGTAAAAAAGGTCTAGTAGAAATTGCTTATGAAAAATTCTTTAAAAAATCTTTAATGGTTGGCATATAAAAGTGCTCTGTAAATAATTGTTGAGTAAATGAGCCAGGGGAGTTATTAACAGTAAAAATGGAAATGACCATCCACTTTTTAATAATGAAAGTTATATATAGTCACATGTTACTTAGCAGTGGTATAAACGAAATCTCCCCTGACGTTAATAAAATAGATCAACCAAAACTTGGATCATAACTGTTACTTTAAAGGCAATAAGAAAAATTTTAAAAACTTGATAAAAAACTCAATGTATTAGTTTGTATTCCATTTCAGCTTTCTTAGTAAATGAAATTAGTGGACATTGAGTCTACTGTCCCAGACTATGTAATATTTTGCTGTGAGGAAATACTTATTATGCAGCCTTCACTTGAGTATCTCCAGGAATGGAGAACTCACTACTGATGGTGATAATCCTTTCTATTGCTGGTGTTATCAGCTTTGATGTTTTAAAAATTGTTACAATGAAATCTGACCATCTATAACTTTAAATTTCTTTTCCTAATACCATCACCTGAAATAATACACACGAGAGTCAGTTTTCATCCAGTTGTGTATGGCTAGGAGATAAAAAAAAATAAGACCATATATCATTTACACTATTTGGTAAGTAACTTTAAGAATTACAGGTCATATACATATTCAAGATTTTCTAATATGGAGAAAAAGAAGCTGGTCAGACACTGTGGGATTCACATTAGTTTCAGCTGCTATCTAGCCTTAATGAAGTTTTATGCAACCATATAGTTCTTGTGTGTAGCTTTTATTTTCTTATATCTTATAGCACAATCTTAAGGTAATAATTGATATTCTTAAAAAACCTGACACTTTAAATCAAAGACCTTAATATAATTGACTGGTGAAATTCCATGGAAATACTTTATATTTTTGAAAAATACATGAAAATAAACTTGCACTGCCAGGCTTTCCTGGTGGCTCAGACAGTAAAGAATCCACCTGCAATGTGGGAGACCTGGGTTCAATCTCTAGGTTGGGAAGATCCCCTGGAGGAGGACTTGGCAACCCACTCCAGTATTCTTGCCTGGAGAATTCTGTGGATGGAGGAGTGCCGGGAGCCGCCATGGGAGATCCCACTCATGACAAAGGTCATGTGGAAGAGAACTATTAAGCAAGGCTTCAGAACTCAAGGGGCTCCCTAGGCTTTCTCGAGCATCTACCCCAAAACCAGAATCTGTCTGTTTTACTCTTCCATGACTTTCCCCAACTCCTCTGACATTAACAGGGGACTGACCCTGACCACCTTTCTCTGGAGAAAATCAACTTAGGGCTATAGCTAATAAGTCTCCTGGACATGAGAGGAATATTTCATATCAAACCCCCTCTATTAGCATTCTAGCTTGCTTGGCAGGTATATC
>SJYQ01000969.1:762877-778138 GCA_006410935.1 Redunca redunca
AAAAATCATGGTTTCGATAAGGGCAACACTGCTGGAATGTTGGGCTGACTCTGTATGACCTTGCGTCTTTCATTTCCTCTCTGTACGAAAAAGGTATATAAGTCCCATGTAAAAATAAAGCTATGGATCTTGCTCATCAAAGCAGCTTGATCTCCTCGTGTCAATCATTTTCTTCTTCTTCTTACTCTGTCTTTCAGGCTGGTTCCCATCTGGAGTACAGAAGTCCGTCGTGTCTACTTATTTGCCTGGGTTTTTAAGACCTGAACCGGCACTCCCTCGGGAGGCCGGGAGGGCACCTGCGGCCTCACGTAGACGGTGCAAGTTTCTTGTTTTGAGACTTTATTGACTTTCTGTATAAACCAAGGAACATCAGCCTCTTTTCTTCTCTCCTCTATTTTCTTATCTACAACATTCTTAACTATCTTTCTCTCTCTCGAAATCAATCTCAATCGCCGACGCCATTTCTCCTTCGGGTTTCCCTGGATCCTGCGGGGGCTGGACCCCGGCAGAGGAGCCTGGTGGGGTACAGTCCATGGGGTCACAAAGAGTCGGGCCCATGTGAGTGACTAATCACAGCCCAGAGCAAGCTTTCCCTGCAGTAAGTCAGTTCCTCACAACTCAGATGCAGCCATTTACCTCTGACGCAATGGATATGAAACTGAGATCTTGAGAGATGAATTTGCTTCTGATTTTCCCTAATCACATGAAGTGTGCTGACTCTAATGAGACAATTCATGTCTGGATAATATCAACATTGTAAAGAGACATCCCTGCATATTTCTTATATACTATAGTATAGCATAGTATACTGCACCCTTGAAGGAAAATCATATTTGACAAGACTTTTGTTTTTCCAGAAAAGCACTTGTTTCAGATTTGTTAAAATCAGTTTGATATTTAGTTTTCTTCTTTGGTCAAAATCCAAAATGAGAAGAACTTGTATACTGAGAAATCCAATTGAGACAATTTATACAGACAAATCCAATTGAGAGTACTTAGTTAAAAGATAAAATTTTCATTTAGTCTAATCAAAATTTCATTTCAAAAAATAAGTTGAAACTATATAATTTTTATACATAAAGAATATATACTTTTGGAATATTTTGTATTGTAACATTGCTGGGAAACTTTATATCTTTAGGCTTTGAAATAGTAGAAGACAGAAATTAAGTTACTCCTTTATTTCCTCTTACAAAGCTTAAGCATCTTTGGTTTCCCCAAAGTAATATGTAAGATTAAGTCCTCTCATAATGATAAGTTACTCTCTTTGAATATTCTTAGTTTTTAAATTGTTTTCTGAAAATGTCGAGCCCTTAAAGTTGAGCAACTTTTTATATGTTTTGTAACATATAGTCCTTTTTTGGGAACTGCCTGTTAAAGTTCCTCATCCATTTTTAAAATTGGGAAGTCTGAATGGGTCTTATTGGTTTGCAAGCCTTGTTTATACATTTTGTTTTTTGTGTTTTTTTTTTAAATATGTATTTATCTGGCTGCACTGAGTCTCAGTTGTGGCACATATAGTCTTTATTGCAGCACCCAGCCTCAGTAGATGCCCCGCACATGTGGGGTCCTATTTCCCTGACCAGGAATTGAACAAGCGCCCCCTCCATTACAAGGTAGATTCTTAGCCACTGGCCCACCGTCTGTTTTGATATAAGTATTTTCCTTCCTTGCGTGTTTTGAAATTTGCTGTTTAGTTGCTCAGTCATGTCCAACGCTTCATCACCTCATGGACTGCAGCACACCAGGTTTCCCTGTCCTTCACCATCTCCCAGAGTTTGTTCAAACTCATGTCCACTGAGTCAGGGATGTTTGAAAATATGCTGCCCCAAAACCATGGTTAGCCATTTCACTCTTTTATTAATGTCTTTTGATAATAATTTCTAAGTTTAATATAACCTAATTTATGTATCTTTCCCTTTATAGCTGGTGATTTTATTCCTGTTTAAGAAATCATTCCCAACCCCAAGAATATGATGTTATTCTCTTAAATCAAGTTCTATAAGCTCCCATGTCCTACTTTTCACAATTAAAGCTACACATTTTTACCTTGATCTCAGTATACTATAAGGCAAGGACACCTTTCACTTTTTTACACATGGATATCCAATATTATTGAAAAACGTACCTTTGTTCTCTACTATTTTCCTATGCTACCTTTGTCAAAATTTACATGCTAGCATACACGTGTATATATGTGGTTTTATTTTAGGGATCTATATTTTGTTTATATGGCCTATTTGCACTCATAACATTCTGTCGTAGTTTACGATAGTTTTATAATGAGTCCTGCTATCAACAGAATGAAAGTGGTTACCAAGAAAATACAAGTGAAACCTGTAAGACTGCATTTAGAAAACAACTGCAAAAAAAGAAGGCTAACTACACCAAGTTGTGGCAAGGATTTGGAATAGCAGAAACTCTTAGGAAGTTCCTAGGGTGTATCGTGGGTGGGGGTGGTAAAAATCAGTTCAACTACTTTTAAAAATTTTGGTGGAATTGATTAAATTTAAAAAACATGGAACTTCCCTAGTGGTTCAGAATCTGCCTTGCGAGGCAGGGGATGTGTTTGATCCGTGGTCAGAGAGCTAAGATCCCATATGCCACAGAGCAACTAAGCCTGTGCACCACAGTGAAAAATATCCCACATGCCGCAACTAAGATCCGACCCAGCCGAATAAACAGAATTTAAAAAATATACAAATTTTTGGACTCAACAGTCCTCTTCCTGGGCATGTATCCAAGAGAAAAGTACAAAGAAGTGGTGAAAGACATGAGCACAGATGTTAATAGCAGCATCACTTATAACAACTTCAACCTGGAAATATACACATGTTCAACAATTCCCTAGGCTTGATCAATAAGGAACTGTATACTACATAATGTACTATTAGGCCACAAGGAAATGAGGAATCAACAGCTAAACACAACCACATGGATGAGTCTCTGGGGCAGTTCATTGAGGAGGAGAGGTGACTGTGTTTGGAAAAGGATGTAGTAAGAGCACCTGCGTTGCTGGCAATGGTTTCTTTATAGATCTGGGTGGTGACTGTATGGTTGTGTTCATTGTGGGATAATTCCTAGGTTCTTATTTATGTGCAAAGACTTAATTAAAATGTATCAAAAATTTTTGAAGCAATACTGTAAATATAGTATCATAGATGCCAGAATTTTAACACTTTACCCATAAAGTAAATTGTTGTTGTTCAGTCGCTAAGTCATGTCTGACTCTTGCGACCTCATGAACTGCAGCACTCCGGGCTTTTCTGTCCTTCACCATCACCTGGAGGTTGCTCAACAACGCATGTCCACTGAATCATTGATAAAGTAAATTAAGGTTGCATAATTATTTATAAGCATTATATAACTTAATAATACAGTTGATAATGCATTTGTTCAAAATGGGCATTTTAGGTTATTACTGATGCTAAAATAAATTTTGCTAGGTGAGGTTCAGATTTCCAGCCAGTCAAGAACATTCAACATCATAATTCAGCTAGTTACTGTATTAGGTCTCTTTTCCAGCTTTATGTAATTGACAAATTTCATAAGCATGTTTTCCATGCCTTAGATAATAAAAATATTAAAAATGACAGCATACAAGACCAAAGCTTGTGGCTCATCATTAGGACCTCTCTTCAAGCTGACATAGTCATTAATCAACGTATTTGAGGCATAATTGTTAACCATTTTTGAATTTACCAATAATATTTCCCAGGCCACATTTTCCTACTTTATACTTAACAGAATATTGCCAAAATGCTTTGCAAAAGTTAACTTGAAGATACAGTTATGAAATGTAATGTCTCATGTTAAACAGGAACATGATCAAAACAGGAAACCCTTATAACCCACAACACCACCCCCAGTATCAATAACTCCCCACTTTTTGGTATCAATAACCCCCCACTTTTCACTTTTATTCTAAATTTTCATAATCACACACCAGATTTTAAAGCAGAACCTTCTTGTCTATTGGAGAAGGGAATGACAGCCCTCTCCAGTATTCTTGCCTGGGAAATCCCTCCTAGGCTACAGTCCACATGGGCACAAGAGTCAGACATGACTTGGCGGCTGAACCACCACCACCACCATCACCACTCTTCTTGTCTATTTTTTTCCAAGTCTTTGTTTAGAACATGTATTTTTTTTTGAAGGGGGATGTTATTGGTTTGTGTTTGTTTTTAATAACCTCTACTTTTCTGGCAGCTCCTTTGATAAGTATTCAAGGAAGCTAATCTTACTTTTATGAGTAATACCAGTCCTTTGAGATATAATCTGAATGTTTCAAAATGTTAAAGCATCTATATTTCTTTAATTATATCCTAATTTGTCTCTGAGGATAACTTCCTGTACTCTGATAAAAATCATGTCTCTTTTTTTTCTTCTGTTTTGTTTCAAAGTTAGCTTTTACACTTTTATTTTAGCTTTATTTTTTCAGTTTATTCCGTATTTTAGGAATGATGGTAGCACGGCTGTTTTTCCTTCTCTAGCTCATGACAAACATCAATAATGGCCATGGTTCTCTTTTCCGGCTACTTCCAATCAACAGGCGTCTAGACTTGGTTGAAGATTATTTATACTACTTCTCATTTTGCTGTTGTTCGGTCGCTCAGTCATGTCCTACTCCATGCCAGTCTTCCCTGCCCTTCACTGTCTCCCAGAATTTGTACAAACTCACATTCATTGAGTTGGTGATGCCTTACAACCATCTCATCCTCTGTGGTCCCCTGCTCCTCCTGCCTTCAACCTTCCTCAGCATCAGTGTCTTTTCTAATGAGTCAGCTCTTCTCATCAGATGGCCAAAGTATTGGAGCTTCTGCTTCAGTATCATTCCTTCTAATGAATATTCAAGATAGATTTCATTTAGAATTGACTGGCTGGTTTGATCGCCTTGCAGTCCAAGGGACTCTCTTCTCCAACATCATAGTTTCAAAGCATCAGTTCTTTGGTGCTTAGGCTTCTTTATGGTCCAATCTCACATCCGTACATGACTGCTGGAAAAACTATAGCTTTGACTAGACGGATTGTATCAGCAAAATGATGTCTCTGCTTTTTAATATCCTGTCTAGGTTCGTCATGGCTTTTCTTCCAAAGATCAAGTGTCTTTTAATTCCATGGCTGCAGTCACAATCTACAGTGATTTTGGAGCTCGAGCAAATAAAATCTGTCACTGTTTCCATTGTTTGCCCATCTATTTGCCATGAAGTGATGGGACTGGATGCCATGATCTTAATTGTGTAGATTAAGTATATCTTAATTCAGTATATCCTTCTCATAGGTAGGTCATATGCCACACATTCGAACTGTTTATTCCCACTGTAAATAAAATCCGAAGTCATTAGCAAGCCGATTTTATCACTTCTTAAGACAACAACTTTTTTCTTTATCAGTGAGATAATTCACAATTTCCATACTTGAATTTTACATTCTTAAATGTCACAATTCATCAATCATACTATTTTAGAGCAGCTTTCATTTGTATCTCATTACATACTTTTCATAATATGCCCATTTNTAATATGCCCATTTCATGTATGCATTACAATTTTCAGAGAATCCTTTCCAGTTTTGAAGGGTATCTTTTTTTGTTGTTTTAATTTTGAAAATACAGTCATTACTTCTTCAAATGTTTATATTCTATGGCTTTGCTTTATTCTAGAACTTCAAGTCTTATCACTGAAGTTCACACTTTAACCTATTTATCTCTTTACTCCCACAATGTTTCAGTTTAATTGACACGTCACTGATGTACACTAATGTACCTATTTAGATTGTGCCATTTGCTCATTTTTATATATGCATACAGCCATGAAACCATCACCACAATCAATATAATGAATATATCCATCGCCTCAAGAGGTTTTCTTTTTCCACTTTATAACTCCTTTCTTCTCCCTCTGGGCCCCCGTCCCTACTCAGTTATGATCTGCTTTTATTCCTGTCTATCAATTTGCATTTCCTAGAACTTTATTTGCCTTGTACAGTATGTACTTTTTCTCCCTGGGTTCTTTCACTCAGCATAGTTATTTTGAGACTGATCATGTAACATGTGATGTTGGAGAAGATTCTTGAGAGCCCCATGGACTGCAAGGAGATCCAGCCAGTCCATCCTAAAGGAAATCAGTCCTGAATATTTGTTGGAAGGACTGATGCTGAAGCTGAAACTCCAGTACTTTGGCCACCTGATGTGAAGAACTGATTCTTTGGAAAAGACCCTGATTCTGGGAAAGATTTAAGGTAGGAGGAGAAGGGGACAGCAGAGGATGAGTTGGTTGGATGGCATCACCACCTCTATGGACATGCGTTTGAGTAAGCTCCAGGAGTTGATGATAGACAAGAAAGCCTGGCCTTATGCAGTCCATGGGGTCACAAAGAGTCAGATACAACTGAGCAACTGAACTGAACTGATGTAACATGTATCAGTGCCCTTTCTTTTTATTGCTGAATAGCTTCCACTATATGGTTATAGAACGGCTTCCCTGGTAGCTCACCTGCAATGCAGGAGACCCCGCTTTGATTCCTGGGTCAGCAAGCTCCCCTGGAGAAGGGATAGGCTACCCACTCCGATATTCTTGTGCTTCCCTGGTGGCTCATATGGTAAAGAATCAGCTTGGAATGTGGGAGACCTGGGTTCGATCCCTGGGTTGGGAAGATCCCCTGGAGGAGGGCATTGCAACCCACTCCAGGATTCTTGCCTGGAGAATCACCATGGACAGAGGAGCCTGGAGGGCTACCGTGTCACAAAGAGTCAGATACAACTGAGTGACTAAACACACACAGATAATTTCAGGATATTCCTCTCAAGAAGTTATTTTCTTGTCAATGTCTACTTGCTTTACTTCTGAGATCACTATCTAGTTCTTTTTACTATCTGTCTGTAAATCTTTTATTTTCCCCTCTTGGATGTGATCGTTACTGCTGGTTTTCAATGGATGGCATTACTTATGTTATATTTTTGAGCACCTGAGGCTTTTATTTCCCCTCTTCCTCGCTTGCTATTATATCTGGAGACATTTGCATTGACGTTTTGACTTTGTTAGCTGACGTATGGCATATTTTTTCTGTGATTTTGCCTTTTCTTTTTAGGTTCTTCTTTGCAGTCAGCTGTTTCTCTCCCGCCCTCTTTCCTTTTCTTCCCTATAACTTGGTGATTTTTCTCCTTAGCTTCCCAGTCCTCAGTGCAGAAACACATTTTACATGGAGGACCCTGTGTCCTTGCCTGCAGAGTTACTAGAGAATCATAAGTCCAGTCAACAAGCCAACGGGTGCCTTCTCTTGGCTTAGATATGCCTCTTTTCCAAATTCCCTAAGTGGCAGTGGTCCCCTACCTTCGGGGCACCAGGGAAAAGTTTCACGGAGGACAGTTTATCCACAGACAACGGTGAGGGAGCAATGATTTAGGGATGATTCAAGTACATCAGATTTAATGTGCATTTTATTCCTGTTATTATCGCATCAGTTCCACCTCAGATCATCAGGAAGTAGCTTCTGGAGGGTGGGACCCTCTGGACTCTACAGTCTCCTGTTACCCGCATCTCTAAGTCAGTAAGCAGTTGCTTCCGTCTCTTTTCACAGCAAGTTAGTCCTGGGTTAGTTTGGTTCTCAGCTCTGACCAAGGCTTCCTCTCGTAACACACACAGGGACGTGCATTCACCAGCACTCCCCAGGAACCCAGTGTCTCTCTGTCTCTGTCCCCAGCCCCGACTCCAGCAGGAGTGCGTTATGGTCCTACTCACCACTTTGCATTTTGGTTGCATTTCTTGCGCATGGAGAAGCTTATCGTACTTTTGATCCTGGATATGTCTTTTCAATTTTCTTTTTATCTATCTTATCTAAAAATTCTGCATGTTTAGAGCAGGAGGTCTCCCAGCCTGAACTCATAATGCTATCTGGCCTTCAAGTCTCCTTTTCAATTTATTCTTTTCATCTGATACATATTTCTCAACCAGTTATTAACGGTAGTTCTAGCCTTAATGGAATTCTTTTTCTACCTTTTTCTGTTAAATTAGAATTGAGGCGTGTAGTCTCCAGTGGTGTTATAGCCACCTGCTTAGGCATCAGGATTATGCAAGAGCCATTTATAACTGGAAAGAAACTCCATGCCCTCTCTTGAACCACCCACACAGTTTCTTGCTTCTGTTAGCTCTCAGAGGTACAAATTACAAAGAGGAAATGGCTATCACAGTTACAAGCTATCTCCGAGTTTAGAGTGCTGACTTCATCCACTTCTCCAAGTTTTTTAATATAATTCTTTACTCAAGTAACCCCAGTGGGGGTGAGCATCCAGAATGCAAATGCTGAGTATCTTATAGTTCACACACACACACACACACACACACATATCTGGAGGGAGAAAATATGTGTATGCAAGAGAGAAAAAAAGAAGAGAGAGAGAAATGAAGGAGTGGGGGAAGATGGGGATAGAGGAAGGAAAAGGTAGGGCAGGAGCAGCATCCCAGTGTTTAGGGAATGGCAAGAGTTCTGTATAAGGACACATCTTTCAAGTCACTGTAACAATTTATTAGTTACCTAATAGATAATTTGGCTCTATTATTTCTAGATAAAAGTTGTTCTTAAATCATCTTAGAATCTAAGAGTTTATGGCTGTTCACTATCTTTGCCTTCTTGTTCTCCTCTTTGACTTTCCACTTAGTTCCCTTGAGCCATCACTGTATCCACGGGGAAACACTTCTGTCCTCTTTCATATATTCTCCATAGTGTGTTGGGGGAACCCTTCTGCTCTATTATATACCATTTCCTGAGGTTTTGGTCATGAAAGAGGTATCATTCTTAATCCTTAGATCGATAGAGGTTACACATTTCACAAGCCAAATGAACAAAGAAATCAACTTCCCCAAATTACATTGCGAGAGAGTTCAAAGAGAAACAGAGAACTTCCCATCGATCTTTGTACCATGCTTCTCATGAAAGCCTGACATTTGCCCTCCCCAGGAGGTTGATCACTATTCTCTTCACATTCCCTTCAGCTAAGGAGTAAATTTTAACTTATATTTTTACTGCTTTTAGACTTTTTCCTCCCTTAAAGTTGACCATAAATTCATTTATTTAAGTAATGAGGTAAATGAGATTAAGTAGCTGTTAATTGCTTCTTTAGTGAAAAATTGTAATGCAGCGAAAAAAAAAAAAAGGGTAAATTAAGAAAATTTATCCTAAATTTGCAAAATTAGTTAGGGGAAACATTCTAAGCTGCATCAATCAAATGCACATATCTTTCTTATTTTACTCATAATAATAATTGCTTTTTTATTTCAATAACTGAAATCCTGTTGCTTTTAGTAATGCATATATAGAAATTCATATGCAGCTGGGTATAGGATTTTTCCAAAGTTTGGAACTATCTAACAGATAAGGAAATATATTTATTATCTCTTGATGACTAGGTATACTTGTATCCCCCAAATTCATATATGAAAGTGAAAGTGTTAGTCGTTCAGTTGTGTCCAACTCTTTGTTATCCCATGGACTGAAGCCTACCAGGTTCGTCTGCCCACAGAATTCTCTAGGCACGAATACTGGAGTGAGTATCCATTCTCTACTCATTCAACAATGGACTGTGTTCCAAATTGGGAAAGGAGTACGTCAAAGCTGTATATTGTCATCCTGCTTATTTATATGCAGACTACATCAGGTGAAATGCCAGGCTGGATGAAGTATTCCAGCTGGAATCAAGATTTATGGGAGAAATATTAATAATGTCAGATATGCAGATGACACCACTCTTATAGAAGAAAGTGAAGAAGAACTAAAGAGCCTCTTGATGAAGAGAAAGAGGAGAGTGAAAAAGCTGGTTTAAAACTAAGCATTCAAAAAACTAAGATCTTAGAATCTGATCCCATCATTTCATGGCAAGTAGATGGGGGAACAATGGAAACAGTAACAGACTTTATTTTCTTGGGCTCCAAAATCACTGCAGATGGTGACTGCAGCCATGAAATCAAAAGATGCTTGCTCCTTGGAAGAAAAGCTATGACAAACATAGACAGCATATTAGAAAAGCAGAGACATTACTTTGCCAACAAAGATCTGTCTAGTCAAAGCTATGGTTTTCCAGTAGTCATGTATGGATGTGAGAGTTGGACTGTAAAGATAGCTGAGCAGTGACGAATTGATGGTTTTGAACTGTGGTGTTGGAGAAGACTCTTCAGAGTCCCTTAGAATGCAAGGAGATCCAACCAGTCCATCCTAAAGGAAATCAGTCCTGAGTATTCATTGGAAGGACTGATGCTGAAGCTGAAACTCCAATATTGATGTGAAGTACTGATTCAATGGAAAAGACCCTGATGCTGGGAAACATTGAAGGCAGGAGGAGAAGGGGATGACAGAGGATGAGATGGTTGGATGGCATCACCGACTCGATGGACGTGAGTCTGAGTAAGCTCTGGGAGGTGGTGATGGACAGGGAAGGCTGATGTGCTGCAGTCCATGGGGTCACAAAGTTGTTCAGATTTGACTGAACAACTGAGCTGAACTGAGCCATCCTCTTCTCCAAGGGATCTTCCCCATCCAAGGATCAAACCTGGGTCTCTTGCATTGCAGGCAAATTCTTTACTGTCTGAGCCACCAGAAAGACCCAAAAATTAATATGTGGCTCTTCCAAAATTTTGCAGAATTCTTGGTAAAATCAACATCTAGATGACATATGACTATTGGAAATGTTAGATACTACAAAAAGGAAGAAACCATAGAAATAGCAAATGAAGTACAAAGCTGGGAAAATAAACTCATATGCAGGTTATAAGGAAAGTTATTCCAAAAAATATTGCAGACTGGATTTCCCAGGATACAAATTATGAGTCAGAGAAGTGCAAATTTTGTAGGCAATACCTTCAGGATGAAAACTGGGGTAAGGGAAGGGAAGGAAACAGAAATAGGCAGAAGCAGTAGTCAGCATGTGATTCAGTCTCCATGGAAGCTTCAACTTCCAATTTCTCAGGGAGCTCTGAGACCAGACTGTGGTGATTATACTTTTCCCGAGTTGGGACAAAGGTATTGACCATTTCTAGCCCCTGGATTGGAGAAGGCAATGGCATCCCACTCTAGCACTCTTGCCTGGAAAATCCCATGGACGGAGGAGCCTGATAGGCTGCAGTCCATGGGGTCACTAAGAGTCAGACCCAACTGAGCGACTTCACTCTCACTTTTCACTTTCCTGCATTGGAGAAGGAAATGACAACCCACTCCAGTGTTCATTCCTGGAGAACCCCAGGGACGGGGGAGCTTGGTGGGCTGCCGTCTATGGGATCGCACAGTCGGACATGACTTAAGCGATTTAGCAGCAGCCGCCCCTGGATAGCCCACTGTTCATCTGCATAACCTTAGGAAGGGGCATGACCTTGTGTAAAATGCCTCTTTTTTAGCCCAGAGAATCCCTGAGGGGAATCACAGCTATATTTGGTCTTCCAGCAGCAGTGTAAATATCTGAAAGAATAAGTCCTCCAGTCATATATTAGAGGCAAAATGGCAAATCACAACACCCATTGCAGAGGTGATATTTGGAGTGAACTTTCTGATCCTTGAAGGAGAAATAATATTTTGAGGGAGGATCATAATAAGTTGAGGGAGGACTTGGAAAGGTATCGAGGGTGTGTTCCAGGTGAGTCTTTTGTTTGTGAAGGCGTGGACCATTTATTTCTGGAGGCAATGAGGATCAATTGAAAAATATTGAACTAGGATTAACTATGATTAGATCTGCCTTATAGAAACATCATTCTTGTACAAGTGTAGTTTGAATAAATAGGGGAATGAAGACTGAGAAGGTAGTTGTGAGGTGGTTATACACACATTCTCTAGATAGCACACATGTAAACTAAACACACACACTTTATATAGATAGAGCATTTAAAATGTTTTTGGAAGTATAATTTAGATATAGTGAAATGCACAGATGTAAAAGAGAAGTTGATTTTGAGCAGAGGTTAACACATTACAGCTCTCTGGCCAGCCTCCTGTCTTTATTAATAAAATTTTATTGAATCACAGTCACACTCTGTTTCTGGATCTTCTGTGGCTGCTTCATGCTACAGTAGCAGAGTTTAGTAGTTACAGAAGTAGCATGGTCTGCAAAGCCTAAAATACTCAGTGTTTAAACCTTAGAAAAAAATTTTGCAGACCCTTGATCTAGGGTTTACTACTTTCAAGTAATACTGTATCATTTCAAATGTAGTCAAAGAAACTCAGGACAGTACACTTTTTCCTTGCCTCCTATCCTTTGTGCTATTGTAATCATACATTTTTGTCTACGTTTGTTATAAGCCCTCTTATTCATTGTTACTATTTTTGTTCCAAGCAATTATTTTCTAAAGAAATTGTAAAAGCATTAACAAACATTTCCTATTTACTGATATGTTTACCACTTTCAGCATTTGTTTCTTCATGTGATTTCAGCATGGCCAGGTTTCCCTGAAGCTGAAATTTTTCCATCTTTTATACAACATGCCTATTGATGATGAATTTTCTCAGCATTTGTCCTAAGTGTCATTATGTTGCTTTCATGTTTGAAGGGTATTCTTGCTAGATGTATAATTTTACACTGACATTTTCTTTTTCTTTTCTTTTCATCACTTCGTTTCTTTGTTCACTGGCTTCCACTGCTGTTGTTAAGATGTTATTGCCCTCTGAACACTTTTTAGGATTTTCTCTTTAGCATGGTTTTTTAAGCAATTATTTATGGTGTGCCTTGGTGTATTTTTCTTTGTATTTACTCTTGGTCTTCAGTGAATTTCTCAGATATTTGGGCTTGTATTTTTCAACTATTATTTCCTCAAATGTATTTTTTTTTTTCTGCCTCAGTCTCTACCCTTTCTGATTTTCATACTCCATTTGCATGATTGTTCAGTTCAGTCGCTCAGTCGTGTCTGACACTTTGCGACCCTGTGAATCGCAGCACACCAGGCCTCCCTGTCCATCACTAACTCTGGGAGTTCACTCAGACTCACGTCCATCAAGTCGGTGATGCCATCCGGCCATCTCATCCTCTGTCGTCCCCTTCTCCTCCTGCCCCCAATCCCTCCCAGCATCAGAGTGTTTTCCAATGAGTCAACTCTTCACATGAGGTGGCCATAGTAGTGGAGTTTCAGCTTTATCATCATTCCTTCCAAAGAACACTCTGGGCTGATCTCCTTCAGAATGGACTGGTTGGATCTCCTTGCAGTCCAAGGCACTCTCAAGAATCTTCTCCAACACCACAGTTCAAAAGCATCACTTATTCAGGGCTCAGCTTCCTTCACAGTCCAACTCTCACATCCATACATGACCACTGGAAAAATCATAGCTTTGAGTAGGTGGACCTTTGTTGGCAAAGTAATGTCTCTGCTTTTGAATATGCTATCTAGGTTGGTTGTAACTTTCCTTCCAAGGAGTAAGCGTCTTTTAATTCCATGGCTGCAGTCTCCATCTGCAGTGATTTTGGAGTCCAAAAAAAAAAAAAAAAAAAAAAATACAGTCTGACACTGTTTCCACTGTTTCCCATCTATTTCCCATGAAGTGATGGTTAAGACATTTAACGTTATCCTACAGGTTACTGGACTACTGTTCATTATTAAGCCATATTACCCACTGTGAGCTTAGGCCTGAATGTTTATCTGACCCTTTATTTGAGTACACTGCTATTTTGTTCTCAGTTTGGTGGTGCTAGTGGTCAAGAGCCTGCCAGTGCAGGGGCATAGAGAGACCCGGGTTTGATCCCTGGGTTGGGAAAATCCCCTGGAGAAGGAAATGACAACCCACTCCAGTATTCTTGCCTGGAGAATCCCATGAAGATAGGAACCTGGTAGTCTATAGTCCATGGGAGTGCAAAGAGTCAAACAGGACTGAAGGGAGTTAGCATGCACCATTTTCTTCTCAGTTTCTAATCTGCTGTTAAGCTCATCTAGTAAGTGTTTTATTTCAGATATATTTTCTAGTCCAAAAACTCCCATGTTGTTTTCCTTTGTTGTTTCTTTTCTCCATTAAGTTTTCATATTTGTTTCTTCAATATTTATACATTCTTGTTCAAGTAACACAACTGATTTATAATCTAGATTATAAAGTTGTGTTCTGTTAATTTCACCATCTGTGTCTATTACCACTGACTGACTTTTCTCTGGTTATGAGTCATATTTTACTGCTTACCCAAATATCTAATGTTTTTTTTTAAAGTTTTTACCGGACATTATGGATTGTATGTTGTTGAGTCTCTTTCATCTTTTCATGGAAGTCTCATGAAAAAATAAACTTCTATGGTCTCCCATAATGGAATGTTGAGTTTCATTCAACCAAGGGGTTAATTCACTTGTGGATCGGAATGATCTTTTTTCAGACTTATTACCAACCTTTTTTCAGATATGTTCTGAGTAGGACTGGCTTCTCCGATGGCTCAGATGGTAAAGTGTCTGCCTATAATGCAGGATACCTGGGTTTGATCCCTGGGTCAGGAAGATGCTCTGGAGGAGGAAATGGGAACCCACTCCAGTGCTCTTGCCTGGAAAATCCCATGGACAGAGGAGCCTGGTAGTCTACAGTCCATGGGGTCACAAAGAGTCAGACAGGACTGAGCGACTTTACTCACTCACTCAGAGTAGGATTAGAATCAGAATCCTTATTTTAGGATAAAATTATTCTACTCCCCTTCTGAGATCTCTGTTGAATGCCTAGGGTGGCTCAAGTTCTCTCACTCTTGTCCAGTCTGAAATCAAACTGCTCCCAGGACTGCGCATCTTCTGGCTGTTATTCATTTCAGATCTCACTTCGTTTTGTCTTGTTGAGTCTTCGTCTGCAAATACACAGCCTAGCATTCGTCCAAAGTCTGAACTGAAGATACTCACTGGTGACCCAATGGACATTCCCAAAGCTTCTCTGCACAGCTGCCCCTTCCCTGATACTCTGTCCTACGAATTCTGGATTCTTTGAGAGCTTTGATTCTGCTCTGCCTTCAACTCGGTGATGCTGTGTGTCTGTTCAGAATATTCTTTTATGCCATGGTCTGGAAAGTGAACCATGCAGAAAGCCAGGAAGCTGGCAGGGCTCACCTCATTTGTTTATCTTATCTCATGAATCAGAGTCCAGTACAGTGAATTGTCTAATCTCTTAAAAGTATAATTCTATACATTTTGTTGGATTTGTAATTCTTTGTGGTTGGAGAACTATTCCATCATAGTTGAGAAAAGAAATAAGCCCTGTAAATATCATTATATGAGTAATATATCAATGATAATTTGCAAAATGATCTTTATTTGCATAGATTTCATAAAATAAATTATT
>SJYQ01000969.1:778514-840885 GCA_006410935.1 Redunca redunca
ATGAAATTGGAAAGTTGTGTGTATTCAATCAAATATTCACAACATATAAATTAATTATATATGTTATAAAATACTAAATTTTAAGGGATCAATTTTATTTTTTTTAAGGCAGTCATAACCAAAATCAAGTAAAGCCATCAATTAGAAACAAAAGGGACGGGGTGGGAGGAGGAGGAGGAATGGGAGGAATTTGTTTTTAATTTATATATTAGACAGAATGCTGGGAATTTTTGACCTGATCAGGGCCCACTCCCAGAAAGGTTATACCTTAAAACTCTTAAGTAATTTTTGTGAGCAGGCAGAGTCTAGTGCTCTGAACTTGAGTAGCTGGTCATTTTCACAGCAGTTGTCCATGATCATAACTGTCATGTGAAATAAGGATATAATACTCTGATAATAAATAGTACATATGCCAGAGTAGTCCTTTAGAAATAAGTTCTATTAAGCCTTTATTGCATGGCAAGAACATTTGTATATTGGGATGTGTAAATTGTCGGAAGCAAGTAAGGAGGAAAATTTCTCTTCATGGAAAGTCTTCATCTGACAATTAAGCTAAGTTTAAGTATCAGGCATAATTTATATTTTTAAAAACGTGGTTTTCAACCCTGGATACACAATGGAATAACCTATAAAGCTTTAAAACATGGATGTTTGGGTCTCATTTCCAGAGATTTGAAATTAGATGGTCTAAGATGAAACCTAGGCATTGAGATTTTAAAGCTCCCCCAGTCATTCTAATGTACAGTTAGCACTGAGAACCCTATTGCAGATGGGTTTTCAGCCTGTAGGTAAGATGGGCATGAAGGTCTTTCCTATAGCTCAAATGGTAAAGACTCTGCCTGTAATGCAGGACACCCAGGTTCGATCCCTGGGTTGAGAAGATCCTCTGGAGGAGGGAATGGTGATCCACTCTAGTATTCTTGTCTGGCGACTCCCATGGACAGAGGAACCAGGCGGGCTACAGTCAGTGGGATCCCAGAGAGTCTGAGTGACTAACACTTCTACTACCAAGTGGGCATGGAGGAGGTCTATTGTGCAAAACAGTGGTAAAGCAGGAAATTAGAAAGGACCTTCCTAAAAGCTGAGCAGAAAGAGAGAGATACTGACCAGATGACTACAGAAACAGCAGACCAACTGACTGGGAGTAGACAAGTAAGGCTCAGATCACAAGCTCTTCCAGGAGAGCAATCATTATTTTCTGTCTATAATGCAGTTATTTGAAGAGCTGCAGCCAGACTCCAAACTATCTTTCAGATTTCTGTTTCTGTAAAGTTTTCATTCTAAAATTGAGAGACGGTTAAATCCTCTCCTATCATAATGGACTAGCTAAATTTAGTTCAGTTCAGTCACTCAGTTGTGTCCAAGTCTTTGCAATTCCATGGACTGCAGTACACCAGGCTTCCCTGTCCATCACCACTCCCAGAACTTGCTCAAACTCATGTCCGTTTGTCAGGTGATACCATCCAACCATCTCATCCTCTGTCATTCCCTTCTCCTATTGCCTTCAATCTTTCCCAGAATCAGGGTCTTTTCAAATGTGTCAGTTCTTTGCATCAGGTGGCCAAAGTATTGGAGTTGATCTTCAACATCAGTCATTCCAATGAATATTTAGGACTGATTTCCTTTAGGATTGGCTGGTTGGATCTCCTTGAAGTCCAAGGGACTCTTAAGAGTTTTCTCCAACACCACAATTCAAAATCATCAGTTCTTGGGCGCTCAGCTTTCTTTATAATCCCAACTCTCACATCCATACATGACTACTGGAAAAACCATAGCTTTGACTGCACAGATCTTTTTTGGCAGGGTAATGTCTCTGATTTTTTTTTTAATTTTAATTAATTTATTTTAATTGGAGGACTAACTACTTTACAGTATTGTATTGGTGATATGCTGTATAGGTTGGTTATAGCTTTTCTTCCAAGGAGCAAGCATCTTTTGATTTCATGGCTGCAGTAAAGTCTGTCACTGTTTCCATTGTTTCCCCATCTATTTGCCATGAAGTGATGGTGATCAGACAGCATATTAAAAAACAGAGACATTACTTTGCCAACAAAGGTCCATCTAATCAAAGCTATGATTTTTCCAGTAGTCATGCATGGATGTGAGAGTTGGACTATAAAGAAAGCTGAGTGCTGAAGAACTGATGCTTTTGAACTGTGGTATTGGAGAAGACTCTTGAGAGTCTCTTGGACTGCAAGGAGATCCAACCAGTCAATCCTCAAGGAGATCAGTCCTGAGTGTTTATTGGAAGGACTGATGTTGAAGCTGAAACTCCAATATTTTGGTCAGCTGATGCGAAGAACTGACTTATTTGAAAAGACCCTGATGCTGAGAAAGATTGAAGAAAGGAGGAGAAGGGGACAACAGAGGATGAGATGGTTGGATGTCATCACCGACTCAATGTGCATACGTTTGAGTAAACTCCAAGAGTTGGTGATGGACACAGAGGTCTGTCTTGCTGCAGTCCATGGGGTCACAAAGAGTCGGACATGACCGAGCAACTGAACTGAACTGAATTGATGGGACCGGATGCCATTATCTTAGTTTTCCGAATGTTGAGGTTTAAGCCAGCTTTTTCACTCTCCTCTTTCACTTTCATCAGAGGCTCTTTAGTTCTTCCCTTTCTGCCATAAGGATGGTGCCATCTGCATATCTGAGGTTATTGATAGTTCTCCCAGCAATCTTGATTCCAGCTTGTGCTTCATCCATCCTTGCATTTCACATGATGTAATCTGCATATCAGTTAAATAAGCAGGGTGATAATATACAGCCTTGATGAACTTCTTTCCCAATTTGGGACCAGTCTGTTGTTTCATGTCCAGTTCTAACTGCTACTTCCTGACCTATATACAGATTTCTCAGGAGGCAGGTCAGGTGGTCTGGTTTTCCCATCTCTTGATGAATTTTCCACAGTTTGTTATAATCCACACAGTCAAAGAATCTGGCATAATCAATAAGACAGAAGTAAATGTTTTTCTTGAACTCTCTTGCTTTTTCGATGATCCAACAGATGTTGGCAATTTGATCTCTGGTTCTTCTGCTTTTTCTAAATCCAGCTTGAACATCTGAAAGTTCATGATTCATATAGTCTTTAAGCCTAACTTGGAGAATTTTGTGCATTACTTTGCTAGGGGATGAGATGAGTGCAACTGTGTAGTAGTTTGAGCATTATTTGGCATTGCTGTTCTTTGGGGTTGGAATGAAAATTGACCTTTTCCAGTCCTGTGGTCACTGCTGAGTTTTCCAAATTTGCTGACATATTGATTGCAGCACTTTCACAGCATCATCTTTTAGGATTTGAAATAGCTCAACTGGACTTCCATCGCCTCCACTAGCTTGCTCATAGTGATGCTTATAATTCACTCAGACAATTTATAAAGATGGCTGCCCTAAATATGTCTGCTCTAATGATGGCTGCTTATAAAAATGGGTGCTTATAAAGATGGCTGCCCTTAAGATGGTTGCTAAAATGCAGTGATATTAGAACTTCATTTACCAGATAATTGGCAGTAAGTGTGTGCTCAGTCACTCAGTCGTGTCTGACTCTTTGTGGCCCCATGTACTGTAGCCTACCAGGCTCCACTGTCCATGGAATTTTCTAGGCAAGAATATTGGAGCAGATTGCCATTTTCTGCTCCAGAGAATCTTCCTGACCTAAGGATTGAACCCATGTCTCTTCTGTCTCCAGCATTCGCAGATCTAGCGCCGTCTGGGAAACCCACTTAGCATTAAGGGAGGGTCTCATTTTGACTAAATACAGAGACATGAGTTCAAACAACTAAGAAGGGTGACATTTTCCAGCATGACTTGTACTTTTCTGATTTATATAAAATGCCAGAGGTTGAGTCAGGGAGACAAGGTCATTCAGTGAAAATATCACAAATTGTGAAGGTAAGCTATTAATACATCTATACAGAGGACTCTCAATTTCTTCTGATGGTGATAAAGGGTGTATTTCTATAGTTTTTTGCTTTTCTGATGTTTATGTTTGTTGCTTCCTTTCAAATCATGTACTCATTAAAACTAAGAACATGATAAGCAATGAATGATTATTTCTAGATAAAACTATGGTGAGTTAATTATAAAATTTTATAAATCAAAACAAATTTGAGACACAAGCTAAATGTTGCAAAATATACTTAAATGCCAATGAACCTGCAGTAAAGTTTGCATTACTTTAATAATCTATGATAGGGAATTCCTGGATGGTCCAGTGTTTAGGACTCCACTTCAACTGCAGGGGTGCCCTGGTTTGATCCCTGACTGGGGGGCTAAAATCCCACAGGAATCAAAGCGTGGCCAATAAAACCCAAAAAATCTTTGAAGAAGTGTTTTATTCCTTGCTAGTGTGAAAAATAGTTCATTGCTTTGGTGTTTTATAAAGGAGATTAAATTCATCGTTTCTTAAAAGTTCTTGAGTACTTTTGAACTTATGTCTTAACATGCATTAAGTAATTAAAGTTTAGCACTTACAGACCTCAACCAAAAATATGCTTGACTTAAATGTATTACCAGTTGAGCCACAAAGGGAAGCCCAAGAATGCTGGATTGTGTAGCCTATCCCTTCTCCAGGGTATCTTCCCAACTCAGAAATTGAACCAGGGTCTCCTGCATTGCAGGCAGATTCTTTACCAACTGACCTATCAGGGAAACCTTAAATCTATTAAAAATGGTAATTAGATATCTCTTTTAATCTAACTGTTTAACATAATGTATACTGCAATTAAAAGAGATTTCTCACATAGATAAGATTGGATGTTTTTTTAATAGACAACACCTTATCTGATGTAAAGTTTTAGAGTAAAAAGATTTCAAAGCTGATGAAGTTCTAAGGTTACTTTAACTATCCTTTCCAAAAAAAAATTGGTTACCTGAGGAGAATGCAGTGTAATGTCCATTCAACCAGTTTAGTATTGTTTTTAACAAATGTCAATGGTTATTCTTTCTATGATTGCAGAAACAGACAACCATGACCAATTTTATTATATTTTTGTTAAATGCCCATATGGAGATTCAGAATTATTTTATGACCATTGGATGATAATGTTAAAATAAATGAAGAATGGGTCATGCAAATAAGAAATTACAACAGTCTCCCAAGATTTTAAAGTCATCAATCTCATACTGTGGAATGAGAATGATTCTTAAAGAGACTTCTGAAGAAGAGTTTATCTGCATATTTAATACTCAAATATGTGAGTTGCTATTAAATAAATGTACTAAACTAGTCAAGCCTTCCTATTCCTCTTTGATGATACTAAAGCATTATAGAATCCTTTACACTTTATCCACAATGTCATTTCCTTCTATTTAGAATTTCCTTTCCAATATAAAAGGAAAATATGTGTAGGTTGGTAAAATTGCCAAAGAAAAATTTTCCATTTACATATTCTACAAACTCTAATTTGCATACTTTCCAAGGTATTTTCAGATTTCCTCTGTACAATCTGTTAGAGAGAAAGGAAGGATACTATACAAGTGTTTCTTATCAAAAGTCCCTTAAACATTACATTCAGTAAGAAATTCCAGCAGGTCTTTCTAAGAAGCTGCATTTAGTTTTGCTTAGGAAATTCTATTACCGGCTTTGAATGTAGATATTTGTGGCCAAAATTGGAAATTGGAGTATTAATAGTGAATACTTTCTTTACATACTATTACTGTTTTGCAGGATAGTAACGTATTAAAAATTGACTTGTAAACAGTTTTTCTTTCTCTTAAAAAATGTTTTTTAATGGTTAGAAGATGCTTGTATATTCCTAATTATTTTTTAAAATAGTTTTTGACCTCTTTTGTTAATAGTATCAGACTAGGATCAGTAATCACTGAATATATTNAGATTTGCATAATAAAAATTTCCTAAAATATCCTTCTTGATCAGCCTGTGTGTTTGGAAAGAGAAAACCAAGATATGGATTCCAAAGTTCTGAATTCAAGTATATAGGTTCATTTATTTGGTTTTATAAAATTGCAGAAGTCCCTTGTGCCTCAGATTTCTTCCCTGAGAAATAGGAATGATGTGTTTTGGAATATTTAAGTGAAATTATGTAAGAAATTTTGCAAACTATAAGGATTTAGAAATGTGTTATCGATTGCCAATCTTAGAAGCATTTTACAAAACTAGTGTAGTATTTATATTCAGTGACAATGAGTGAGTGAGTGAGTGAAGTCGCTCAGTCGTGTCCAACTCTTTGCGAGTCCATGGACTGTAGCCTACCAGGCTCCTCTCTCCATGGGATTTTCTAGGCAGTAGTGCTGGAGTGGATTGCCATTTCCTTCTCCAGGGGATCTTCCCGACCCAGGGATCGAACCCAGGTCTCCCACATTGTAGACAGACACTTTACCGTCTGAGCCACCAGGGAAGTAATAGTCTATTATAATTTCCAGAATTTTTAGGCTCCCTCTCTCCTTTCCAGATCCAGTTGACCCATTTACTCTTATTCAAGATTTATAATATCTGACAATATTTTTGATGAAAATATTATGATGAGGTAGGAAGTATAACATGGACAAATCTCTGGCATGTTTCCAGTTCACAAGTGGAGTGGCCATTGCCGGGACAGGGCAGGCTTGTGAGGCATGGCTAACAGACCTCGCTCCAAGCCAAGTGCCCTGGCAATGCTTATAACAAATTATTTGTTTCCATAGCAATGGCCACGGGTCCAATGAGCCATGTAAGGGGATATTGTTTAAAAACAAATGGATTATTCTGTTCTGTCTTTTCAACCATTTGTTGTAGTGGTTACACAAGTTTTCCAAGTCATTTAAAAATCTGTTCCAATTACAAATGTAAAACATAACTGTTTTACAATTCAATAGTATACTTAAATTCTTTCCAAAAAATCTAGAATTTTTCCTGCATGTGACACTGAGGAAGACAACCATCCTCATCTCTTATTTCTATCTCATCCATCAGATAGAATTAATAACAGCCTCTTCTTCATTTAGGACACTAAAGGAATTTTTTTCACCAATGGGTAGGAATTTCTCTTGCTTATTTATGTACACACATGCATTGGTGCTACAATTAGCCACTTGGGGAAATGAACCAGGCGGATATATTCAAAATAATATTATAAACAGTTTATTGAGAAATAAAACATATCAGAGTAATCTGTATTAAACCGTTTCTGAAATGACCCTTGAAATAAATAGGGTAAGACATTTTTAGGAATTGTATGGAAGAAAATAATTTGCAAGGTGAGTTTGCAATAGGCTTCTTATTTCTGTGAAACAGATTTTTCTGCTTACACCCCTCTTAGGATGGGTGACATTTTTAAAGTCTCATGAATTTTAATAAGTTGAGGGGATATTCCAGATCCTTTTGCATATACTGTAATGCCTCCACTTGTGAATTTTGATCACCTTTCTAAATACCACATTTGTACCATGTGTGTTTTAAGAGGTTAGGAGATTTTGTCTTGTGTCAATTTGTGAGTCACTCACTAGTCTACACAAATATAGAACCGTTATAATTGACATGGTTATATGTTTAATCCCCTTCCCCCCAAATTTAGAAGATAAAAATACTATGTTATTAATAATAGTGAATAGATTATTGCTATACAACTGTTAGGAAAAGGAAAATGCTATAGTCTTATACATTTTCTTACAGGCAATGAACTAACCATATACAATCCTTCACCATCTAGTATGTTTCTTGTATGATGAAACAGAATATATGTAGTCATTGCTATAATTTTTTAAACGTAGGTTTGATTTCTTTGAGAACTCTCTGAAGGAAGAAATGTTCTTGTTAAGAATAAGGACATTTTCAGGTGCTTTATTTTACTCTGGACTGAAATAATGGAGATGCTAATACTTCCTTATCAGATCAAGCTTGGAGTTAGGTGACATGACGCTAAATGACTCCAGGCGAATGCAGATTTATATAACATATTGATAGGCACCTACAAATATTTTGAATAAATATCAGTTCTTTCATGTAAGATATGTGTCTCTGCTCAAGTGGTAACTGAGTGGATTATAGAGGAACACTGGGATGGGCTTCCCAGGTGGTAGAGTGGTAAAGAATCCATCTGCCAGTGCAGGAAATGCAGGAGACCTAGGTTTGATCCCTGGGTCTGGAAGATCCCTGGGTCTGGAAGATCCCCTGGAGGAGGAAATGGCAACTAACTCCAGGATTCTTGCCTTTGAAATTCCGTGGACAGAGGAGCCTGGTGGTCTGTAGTCAGTGGGGTTGCAAAGGAGTCGGATACACTGAGCTCATGCACTCACATGTGCACACACCCACACACACAGGAAACCTACATCGGGGAACTGAGAGCACAGGAAAGCATGCTGCTTATGTGGCTGCAGGCCCCCAAAAGGCAATGAAAATAATAGCTCAATGGTACATTCTGGAATCAGACCACCCAGGCCAGTCATCGTAACTTTACTACATAGATCTGTGTCACATTGGGCAGATTCCTTAAGCTTTCTGTGCCTAAATTTCCTCATCTGTACAATGACTAGTAACAGTACCTTCTTCGCTTACCTCAGTAGTACCTCCCTCTGTGGCTGTCAGTATTAAATTGATAATCCATATGTAGAGCTTAAAACAGTAACTGGCTCATATTAACCCCTTAATTAATAAATTTTATGGATTTGTGACTCATAGATATGTCACCATAGTATTTTATATTAGATTTGTCCTTGAAATTTCGAAAGAGCCTGTTACTTGCACCTCACAATAGCTTTCCTCTATTAACATATTGGCATGTATATTATATTATGTCATACATCTCAACCTGAAATAACTAATAACTCATTTTTAAGTATAATTTAGCATGTGAATTTATGTCATTTGAATCATGATCCTATTGCCATATGGAGTCCCGTTCATTGCAGTACAAATTGTTTTCTGGACAGATCTTTCACATGTTTGTATTAAACTTCAGTGAAAATATGACAGTAATGCTTCCCTTTAGTTTAAAAATTTGCTTTTATTAATTTTGGAAATCAAGGAAAATATTTAATCTATTTTGACTACAGTCCTCCTTCATATCCTCTTAGGCTAATTGAAAAGTGTAAAGATAAGCAGACTCCAAAACAGACTTAAGAGTATTGGCTGAAACAGTCTGCTGATTATCTCTGGAGTTAGAGAGCCCACATAAAGTGTGCAAGCCAGATACACCAAGATTTCTCTGCAGCAGCATCACCTGGGAATGTGTTAGAAAGGCAGAATCTCAGGAATTCATCACAAATCTTGCAAATCAGAATCTACAGCTTAAAAATATACACTTAAGAGTATGGGATTAACAGATGCACACTGCCATATCTATTCATAAAATAGATAAAACCATAAGAATTTATAGGAAGTTATATTCAATACCTTGTAATAACCTATAATGTAAAAGAATTGAAAGAAAAGTATATATGTGTATACATATGTATACCCAAATCCCTTTGCTATACACCTGAAACTAACACAATATTGTATATAAACTATACTTCAATTTAAAAAAATATCCACAAGTGATTCATGTACATACTAAAGATAGTGCTGTTTTCAATATTTGAGGAGCTCTCACAAGAAAGAGGAATTAGCATTGAACCTGGTGTTTCCAAATCAGAAGGCAGAGTTAGAAGAATTAGAATTTTCAGTGCAAATTTCAGACAGACTTATCATGAAAAGGGAATCAGCTTTGATAGGTACTTGCTGAGTACCTACTGTTTAGTGAAAGTTGGAGATAAACACAATTACTGGCTTCTAAGGCAAAAAAAAATCTAGTGGTAATGCTAAATACATAAAATTTAAGTTATTTTGAATGACTATATGTGTCCTAATGGGTAGCAGCTTGCACAGGTTGTTCTGTGAACACACAGAAAATTAATCCATTCATAATTGTTGAGGGTCATGGTCAGTAAAGCCTTCTAGGGGAGCTAAGTATTATTGGTTAAGTAGGGAAAAAATTGGTGCTGTGAAGAAAAGTAGGAATGTTGCCAGGTACAACAAGCTAGGATTGCTTGCCACATCACAGACCAATAAATTGAGAGATGAGCTGTTGGGACAAGAAGTAGAAACCTTATTCAGAAAGCCAGCAGACCAAAAACATGATGGACTCAGTTCACTTCAGTCATGTCCAACTATTTGCGACCCCATGGACTGAAGCACACCAGGCTTCCCTGTCCATCACCAACTCCTGGAGCTTGCTCAAACTCATGTCCATTGAGTCATTGATACCATCCAACCATTTCATCCTCTGCCATCCCCTTATCCTCCTGCCTTCAATCTTTCCCAGCATCAGGGTCTTTTCCAGTGCGTCAGTTCTTTGCATCAGGTGGCCAAAGTATTGGAGTTTCAGCTTCAGCATCAGTCCTTCCAATGAACACCCAGGACTGATTTCCCTTAGGATTGACTGGTTTGATCTCCTTGCAGTCCAAGGGACTCTCAAGAGTCTTCTCCAACACCACAGTTCAGAAGCATCAATTCTTTGGTGCTCAGCTTCCTTTATGGTCCAACTTTCACATCCATAGAGGACTGCTGGAAAAGCCACATCTTTGACTCTATGGGCCTTTGTCAGCAAAGTAACGTCTCTGCTTTTTAATATGCTGTCTAGGTTTTGTTGTAGCTTCTCTTCCAAGGAGCAAGCATCCTTGAATTTCATGGCTGCAGTCACCATCTGCTGTGATTTTGAAAGCCAGCAGACCAAGAAGATGATGGACTAGTGTCCCCAAAAGCCATCTTACCCAGGTTAGAATTCAGGCTTCTTTTATGCTAAAAGAAGAAAGCATCTGGTCAATCACTGTAAACTTCTTAGCACCCAAGTCCTTTGTTCTGCCTGTCCATGTAAATCAGGTTACTTGTGTTCCCTTAAACCTCCAACAAGACAAGTGTTATTCTGTTTCCCAACTTTGTATCTCCTATGAGGGAACTTTTTATCATATGAATGTTAAGTGTTATACCTTTAAAAGTCAAGCCTGGGAGGCAGAGCCTGGAGAATGGGTTTACATGTGTATTTCATGCCATAGGTAACATTCTTTTTTTAAAAGTGCTGAGTCAGCATGACTAAGTACAGGCAACACAGCACAAAGATTAGAGCTGAAGGATAGATCCAATATGGCATCGGGTTTGTTTTCCTCTGTGACAGGAAGTCATTGCTAGCAGAGACTCTTGTACTGACATAGGTAGGAATGGATAGTGAGACACTATACATAATCATGGCCCTTTCTCAGTTTTCAGATAATAAATGAATAAACAGTAACTTTTTATAAGAATTCTGAATCATATCCTTTAAAACGGTAATATTTAAGTTATACAATGTGAACTCTCTACCTTTGGGAGAATGTTGGAGTTGATGCGGTCCTTCACGGCACATCTTGGGAATACTCCTAGTACTGAGTTCATGGGCAAGCACAGAATAGATGCTTAAGAGTGTAGAATTGAATTGAAGTACTCTGAAGGCAAGTGCGCTGAAGCTGAAATTCATGATGTTACTTATATCTGAGTCACAAATCCAGATATACTGGACCCAATACTCAATATGGAGAAAAAAAAAACATTTTTCTTTGTCTGTTTTAGCAATAAGCATCATTACTATAATGACCAGTTGCTTATTTTGACTAAATGAAAACAATAAGAAATCATATACAATATTTATAAAACAAGATAGTGCAAGCTTTGGAGCTGGACTTGAAATATCAGAACCTTGTTCTAACACTTTGTAACTGAATATTTAACCATGTTAACTGAACATTTATGGGCTTTAGTTGCCTTATCTGTCCTCAAGAATAGTACGATTTAGTTATAATGACAGTAAAAATCACTATAATAACTGTAAATAAAAGCTGGCCATCTTGGTTGACTTTCATATGCTTGTGTCGCTGGTGATCATGAGCATATCTGTATTACTCATGTCACTTATGCACACAATTTTGCCAAGTAACTAATTTAGTCAATGTTGACTTTGAGGAAGAACTAATAGAATGTTAAAATGTCTTAGCAAATACGATTGGTTTGCTTGAATAAACTTGCTTAATTACAGGCTGTATTATCATTCTGGCAATGAGATGTCGTGTNTGAAGGATACTTGGTTTTTTTAAATTGTTTATTGTTGAAGGATAATTGGTTTACAATATTGTGTTGGTTTCTGCCATATGTCAACATGAACCAGCCATAAGTATACACATGTCCTCTCCCTCTTCAGGGACTCCTTGGTGGCTCAGATGGTAAAGAATTTGCCTGAAATGTGGGAGACCTGAGTTCAATCTCTAGGTCAGGAAGATCCCCTGGAGAAGGGATCCATTCCAGTATTCTTGCCTGAAGAATTCCATGGACAGGGGAGTCTGAAAGGCTACAGTCCATGGGGTCACAAAGCATTGGACATGACTGAGCAGCTAATGCTTTCTTTCTTTCTTTCTTTTTTTTTTTTTGCAGCTAATGCTTTCATTTTCACTCCCTCTTGAACTTCCCTCGTACTTCCTACCTCATCCTACTCCTCTAGCTTGTTACAGAGCCATGGCTTGAGTTCACTGAATTATGTAGCAAATTCTCACTGGCTATCTGTTTTTACATATGGTAGTGTTGATGTTTCCATGCTACTCTCTCCATACATAGTTTTTTTTTTTTTAATTTTTTATGGTTGTATTTATTTATTTTTGGATGTGCTGAGTCTTTGTTGCTGTAAGGCATTTCTTTAGTTGTGGTGAGCAGGGGCTATACTTTAGTTGCGGTGCATGCGCTTCTCCCTGTTGTGCCTTTTTCTGTTGCAGAGCATGGGCTCTAGGATGTTGCAGTAGTTGCAGCATGTAGGCTCAGTCGTTGTGGCTCCCAGGCTCTAGAGCACACTCAGTAGTTGTGACATATGGGCTTAGATGCTTTGTAGCAAGTGGGATCCTTCTGGATCAGGGATGGAATCTATATCTCCTGCTTTGGTAGCTGGGTTCTTTTACCACTGAGTCACCAAAGAAGCCTGGCTTTTATTATTATTAAGCTCATTCTGTAGATGCAAAAACTGAGGATTATATAAGGCAGTGCATTTCCTGATGTATCACATGGTGAATTAGCATTTGGAACTGGAAACCAGGGTTGTCTAATTTGCCTGTGACCTTCACCACCATGACCCTCCTCAGTTCTTCTTTTCACTGCCCACAGGAAACTAGCTGACTAACACATTTTAACTGTAATAGGCTGCACAAATATGCGAGGGAGTGTCAAATGTACCATCTATTTCTTTTTATAAAGCCATACCAGTCATAATGGATTAGGCACCAAATCTCCTGAGTATGATCTCATCTTGACTACTTCTGTATGTAACAATGCTGTTTCAAATAAGAGAACATTCTGAGGTCCTGGAGGATGTACTTATACATATGAATTTGGGGGGGGGGGATACAGCCCAACCCATAACACCTGTTAGAAAAGTACTTTATTAAGTTATATTACTGAGTCCCAGTCAGATCTACTGGCTGCATGACAGGCCAGTAAAATCAGAGATGAGTGTTGAGGCATGGAACACTACTTTGTTCAGGAAGCTGGCCGACTGAGAAGAGGACAGACTAATGTCTCAAAATAACCATCTTATTGGAGTCTGGTTGCCAGGTTCTTTCATAGAACAGAGAAGTGGGGAGGTGAGGAAATAAAGCAAAGAGGCTGTTAATCTTACAGATATCTTCTAGAATGGCAAGCTTCAAGCAGGGAGGTGTTAATTTCTCCCTTTTATAGCCACCCTCAGGTGGACAGGGTCCTGAACAAAGAGGCACTTTGGTTTAGTATTTAGGTAGAGGGGCGGGTTTCCCTGAAGCAGTCCATTACATTTAAACAGTATCTTTTTAGTGAAAAAAGCCATGGGAAGCAAAGGTTAAAAAACAAAGGAAGAAGAAGACGAAACCGATCCAACATAGAATCATAACTGGTTCTTCCCTGTTAAGAGCTACACCAATAAAGCTTAGTTGCTATCACTGCAGTATTGACAGTGGTGTGTATGGTTTTAAGAGTAGAGAATGGTTTTATAAGAAAGACAGTGGCTTCTAAGAGGAATTGTACGTCTGTCCTCATGAACTCAGAAAATAGACCTGAGTCAAACCATGAAAGGTTGAGTGATAACTAATTATATATGATTCTCTGCATTCAATTATTTACAAGCAAAATTTCAAAGAGAGATTTTAAGAATTATTCCTCTCATAGGGGACAGATGATTCAAAGATGCTTCTTAAAACCAACCCCTCAACCCACCCCAGGAGAAATATTTGGCCTTTAAAAAATATCCCAGTTTTACATCTCAGATAGCACTTTATTCAGAATTAAACACCATGTGACACATGAACATCATTTAATCAACATCATCTAATTCCTTGAGCTATGTTATTTATTAAAAACTGGACTCTAGAGAACATGCATTCTAAACAATTATAGACATGTCTTCCATCAGCAAAGAAAAGAGCTCCTCTGAAACTAAAACAGTTTCCTCCAGTTGCGTCTTGAGATGTAATTAATTTCATTTGGAGTATAAGAGCATCCATTTGAAAACAACAGGTTTCATTTGTTAGCTCTTACAGTATTTTTCAGAGAAGGTTAAGAAACACATTCCCCTCATTTCATATATGAAAGCTGAGCTGCCCAGGGCAAAGGCATTATTCATCCTATACACAGAGCAAGCACAATTGTTCATTCCATCCACACAGTGACTGTCCTGCTTGTGTATTTTCCAGTTTTGTTACAGTATACAAAGTAGAAAATAGAGCTGTGTGTGATAGCCTAGAGCAACAGAGAAAAGACTGTGAATGTATCATAAAATTATTCAAGCTGTTTGCATTTATCCTAGCACAAACAAGTATTTGATAACAGAACTGAAAAATGCAGGAGAAATTTCTTGTCCCTTTGAAAGGATTTTCCAATGTGATACCAGAAGATACATACAATGATTTTTTCACAAGACTTATTATATAAAAAGGCTAGTGTATATTTAACATGGGTAATTTGCCCGTTTTATTCTTGGAATAGTAACAGATAAGAGTATACACTGTACCTTTACTTAAAATAAGCAGTAATGTCAATGTCATTTGTTTTTTGAAGTCAAAGACCTAAGAAATAGCATTCAGATCATTATTGTATGTTTAAAGTTGGGGTAAGTGATAATAAAATAATACACACACACATACACATATTTAACCTACTAAAATAATAGTCTCCTTAATCATGTAAAATCTGTGAATATTTACTAGAATCAGATCTATTTCTAAACTGGTTCTATTGAAGTACAGAGGTGTTAGGTATCTTGATTACTATCAAGCACCACCTCTAATACTAACTACCATTCACTGAACACTTACCTAAAAAGTACTTTCTGGGTCAAATTCTATGACAAGATCTGGGATGATGAGAGTCCGAAGTTGGTTCTTCGTTTCTATGTCTCCTTGTTTTTGCTCTAAGAGGATATAAAGATAGACTGTATTCAAGTTCTGAAAGAGGTTTATTTGTCTTGTTAAACACTGAGCCTCACAAACTAGGACAGTGCCTTGCACATTGAATGTGCTCAGTAAGTGTTTGACAACAGATTGACTGAATAATGGAATTTAATGGACCTTTGTGTAGGTGTCTTTAAGCCCTATAGGCATTGTATAGGACTTCCCAGGTGGTACAGCTATAAAGAATCTGCCTGCTGATGCATGAATTTGATCCCTAGGTCAGAAAGATCCCCTGAAATGGGAAATGGCAACCTGCTCCAGTATTTGGGCCTGGAAAATTCCATGGACAGAGGAGCCTGCCGGGCTACAGTCCATGGGATCTCAAAGGGTAGAACATGACTGAGTGACCGAGCACACATAGGTAGTTATAATTAGTTATAGATTTCGTAAAGAATAATACTAATTTTCTTAATCTACACTTATCTAGTGAATACTGAAATAACGTTGCACACACCTACACCTGTTGAAAGGAGCAAAGTGTCTAAACTCCCATTTGTGGGAACATGTGAAAAGCTCAAAAGTTTCTTATGGGAGAACGTGTAGCAAAAGTCACAGTAGCAGATAGCTATGAGGAAAAGCTGGGGGTACTGGTCAGGGCAGCAAAGTATACCTGCCCCCTAGACCTGGAGGCAGCCTAGGGCTGCCAACTGAGATGTCAAGTTCAGTTCAGTTCAGTTTAGTTGCTCAGTAGTGTCCAACTCTTTGCGATCCCATGAATTGGAGCACACAAGGCATCCTTGTCCACCACCATCTCCCAGAGTTCACTCAATCTCATGTCCATCGAGGCGGTGATGCCATCCAGCCATCTCATCCTTGGTCGTCCCCTTCTCCTCCTGCCCCCAATCCCTCCCAGCATCAGAGTCTTTTCCAATGAGTCAACTCTTCACATGAGGTGGCCAAAGTGCTGGAGTTTCAGCTTTAGCATCATTCCTTCCAAAGAACACCCAGGGCTGATCTCCTTCAGAATGGACTGGTTGGATCTCCTTATTGAGAGTTCCAAGGGACTCTCAAGAGTCTTCTCCAACACCACAGTTCAAAACCATCAATTCTTCGGCGCTCAGCTTTTTTCACAGTCTCACATGACCACAGGAAAAACCATAGCCTTGACTAGATGGACCTTTGTTGGCAAAGTAATGTCTCTGCTTTTCAATATCCTATCTAGGTTGGTCATAATTTTCCTTCCAAGGAGTAAGCGTCTTTTAATTTCATGGCTGCATTCACCATCTGTAGTGATTTTGGAGCCCCAAAAATAAAGTCTGACACTGTTTCCACTGTTTCCCCACCTATTTCCCATGAAGTGATGGGACCGGATGCCATGATCTTCATTTTCTGAATGTTGAGCTTTAAGCCAACTTTTTCACTCTCTACTTTCACTTTCGTCAAGAGGCTTGTGAAAATTCATCAAGCTATAAATTGACATGCACTTTCTTTGTGTATGTTGAAATTCAGTAATAAGGTTTGGAAGACAGTTTTATCAGATTTGAAATTGAGATCCAGTTCTGAGAGAAGAGAATCATAATTACTCTCCAGTACTGAAAATAACTGTAGGAGAAAACCAGTGGTCCAGGCAAAAGGGAACAACCAGGGGACTTAGCAAAGCATCTTAAAAGCCTACTTGAAACCCATGGAAGGGTTATTTTAGTCTTTCTGTCAGTTTAGCGTTGATATGAACACACGGTGCTCTATTCACTTATAACACATGGGTACCTGGTATATCACAATCTCATACTTGCTAATTAAGAGCACATTTCTAAAGAATTGTCATGTCTGGCTCTCATTGCCTCTGGCTTGAACAAAGGTGAGCACATATAAAACAGACATCATTATCTGCAACCAGTGTGCACAGGATCTGGCAGTTAAGTCAGTCTTTGCCTGCTCCTAGGTTAGTTTTTTCCTACCCATAAGATGAATGCCTAAGCCACTAAATTTAATTCAATTTTTATAACTGTCATCTATGTATGATGGATGTTAACAGTTACAGAGAAAGTTTCCATGTCTAAAATGTCTCCCCAATTAAAACTGAGGAAATATAGAAGTGGAGGCAAAAATTATGAATAGAGAGCTCACACAATAGATATGAAGGCATTTACTCTTCCACCCATCCTTCTCACTTCTGGGATTTTACACTAAAAATACAGCTACAATAATATGAAAACTAATATACATGAGGTCATTTATTGCAGCATTATTTGAAATGACAGAATATTTGAAACTACATATATGACCAACTACAGGAGATTTGTTGAATATTTGAAACTACATATATGATCAAATACAGGAGATTGGTTGAATAAACTTGGCTATATTCTCAAAATGGATACATTGAGGCTTTAAAGGACACTGAGGAATATCTCTAAGGGTTGATACAGGGTAGGTTTCCTAGATATATTTTTCAGTGTAAAAAAGAAAAATGCAAAAGGCATTTATTATGTACTAACTTTTGTGTGTAAGAAATGAAGCACATATGTGGTTGAAGTAATTCTGAAAATATTTGACTATATTGTAGATGGAGCAAATGAGTGAGTATGTTGGTGGTTTTTGGAAGTTATGGTTCTCACTATGAAGGAAGTAAGAAATAAATAAGGAATGGAAGAAAGCAAAAAAGAGTCCCATTTAAAAATTCATGGACTTACATATTTATATCTACTATTTACATATATGTATGTAAATACTTGCAATATGGGCTTCCCTGGTGGCTCAATATCTGCTTGCAATGCAGGAGACCTGGCTTCAATTCTTAGGGTAGGAAGACATCCTGGAGAAGAGAATGGCAACCCACTCCAGTATTCTTGTCTAGACAACTCTATGGACAGGGGAGCCTGACGAACTTTTGGAGTCTCAAAGAATTCGACAGAACTGAGTGATTAACACTTTTCACACTTTATATCTATATATATTTCCTAGCTATGAATATTGAAAGGATCTAGAACAAAGACATTCCAGGAACAATGAGCATACCTAGTGCAGACCTTAGTTCCTAATACCATTACTCTCTAAAAGGAATCAGATCATATTGGAGAAATTATATATGATTTTGGTCACATAACATGCAATTTGAGTTTTTAATATTTTTTATGTAAGAGTGAAAACAAAAAAAAATGATGATTAATGACAAAAAGACAGTAGGCTCAGCTTGACAAAAAAAAAAAAACATATTGGCTAAAACCATTAGAGCACAGAAATAATTAAGGACAATAATGGATTACAAACCTCTAGAAAAATTAATGCAAATTCTTAAGGCTGTAGAGAAGAGAGATAAATTAGACAGAAATATAGATAACTTTAGTCACCAGGTCATGTGTGACTGTTTTTTCAATTAGAAGATAGTTACTTTACAATCACAACAAACTGTGGAAAATGTTTAAAGAGATGGCCTCCTGAGAAATTTATATGCAGGTCAAGAAGCAACAGTTAGAACTGGACATGGAACAATGGACTGGTTCCAAATTGGGGAAGGAATATCTCAAGGTGGTTTCCTTCTATTTAACTAGTTATTCCCTCTCAGTCTCCTGAGTGGGATTTTCCTTGTAAACAGGATTTTTTTTTTTAACTGTTGAAATGATCCAGGACTCAGTCCTTGGTTTTCTCTTCTTTTCATGTATTCTTGCTCACTTCCTTGGAGATCCCAGTCAGTCTTATGAATGTAAATAGGATATATTAACCTTCTCCTTCTCCGTTGAATTGAACTCCACTATTGAGTGATCAGGAGAAACGTTTGGAGTTATCATTGACTCTTTTTTCTTTTTTCATTTCACACTTTATATACAATTTGTTAGAAAATCCTGTTACTCAACTTTATAAATATATCTATGATCCAATTACTTATTGCCTCTCTCATTTGACATGAGAATAATTATAAGAATAGTTATAAAAAACTTCAACAGATCTATTTCTACCTCTGCCCCCATATAGACAGATGCCAACAGAACAGCCACAATCAACTTTTTAAAATATGAATCACATCATGTAACTGCTCTGCTGCTCAGAACCCTGCACCTGTTCAGCATTTTACTTAGAATAAGAGCCAGTGTGTTTATAATTCCCTAAAAGGACCGTTAAGTCTGTTCCTTGTTACTTCTCCTATCTCAACTACTACTGTCCAGCTTACTGACTTAGATCCAGACACACTGATCCTAGGACATTCTAGGAATGCCCCTGCCTTAGGATTCTTGCCCTGGATATTTACTCTATCCAGAATGTTCTTTACTCTGCTGTCCTTTTGACTTTGGAAATGAAAAATATTCTCTCTGATATCAGAATTCTAAAAACTTGAGAAAGTAATTTTTATTTACTTATTCAGGTAGTGATATTAATACTGTAATCCTTTTTTTTTTACTTTATTTTATCAACTAAGTAATTTAAGGATTAGTTGTATAGATAAAAGCCATTTTTTAAACCTTCCGCTGTAGTATTGCTTAGCATATGGTCAAAATATTTCTGTGTGTTATCTTTACATCTAGCCATATTATCTCCTACTCATATTTTTCTTGACTCCAAGTCCTCCAACTATTCTTAAAATAGTTGGTTAAAACCTTTCCCTCTAATCAGAGGCAGTATAGTGAAATGATGAAGAGAATGGGGCAGGCGGCCAGTACTCTGGATCTGATCCCTGTCACTGATGCTTACTTGCTGAATGACCGTCACTATGTGACTCCATGTCTTTGTACTTCTGCTTCCTTGTCTGTAAAATCTGGGATAAAAGCAGCACCTCTCTCATAGCGTTATTGTAAGAACTAAATGAATAAATATGTTTAATGTTTTTAGAACATTACTGGAAACATAGTCAATACATAAAAATTATTTCTACAATGGGAAGAAGTGGAAGAGGAAACAGGTTTAGGGGCAGTAGTCAAGTTTGGACTTTGTCAGTTTGAGATGCTAGTGAAACAGTGAGGAGAATATACCTTTACACTAGTTCACAAATGCCAGCAGTGCTCCCCAATGAATTATTGCTCAGTGAGAGCAGAATGTTTCTTTTACACATGGAAAACCCCCTAATAGCCCAGTCCAGGGTTGCTGGAAAGGAGGTGGGGTATTTCTATTACAGACCCTTCCTAATCATTTCCCAGCAAGGGTCTTCCTGCCTGGTGCAGTTTGTGCCAATAAAGAGATGGGGTTTGTTCTCAGAAGCAAAGGAAAGTTTCATTCTTTGATCAAAGAATGGAGAGATTTGAGCTTGTCCTCTGGGGGGCTTGCTCTCCCAACAAGCCACGGTCAGGGCTGCTGTATAGGGATTTCATCATGAGGAGAGGGTGGAATTCATGGGGGGCTGCAGAGCCGCGCTGCGCATACTCCAGGTCACACTGCTAGGTGCCAACCCTCCTGGACTGAGGTGTCGTATGCTAAAGGCCTACTGAGCAGAGGTATTGTTGCAGGTACTTCACACCAGAAACTCTGGTCTGAAGTGCTGGGTTCAAAGCCTCTACACATGGCACCCAATGACGAGTGAAATTCGACTAAATACAAAGGAAAAGAAACATACAAAAAGGTTAGATTTTATTATCCAATTATTATATTTATTTTCTGGGAATTGCTCATGGGCTGTGCCAGTGACACTTTCATTCCAACCAGTCATTCAGAAACTCTCATCAGTTCTGACATGTTCAAGTCACCCTGGATGCCATTATCATCAAGACGTAGCTTCCAAAGTTTACTATGAGTTCCGTCATAGTATCTTGAAAGAATATAGAATGTGGAAAAGATGAATCTGTATCTTAAAAGCTGTGGCCAGGGAAGAATACATATGCATCACTTAACACTAACATCCCATTATGAGAATTAGCTGTGTGGCCACACATCTATGAAAGGGTGTGCTTGGATCTGTAGATCTGGTTAGTCAACCACTGTCCAGCTACAGCCTTGTACAATGGAAAGGGAAGCATGAGTTTGGGTAGTTGATTGTCTCTGCCTAACAGGAGGTCAGACGAAAGGGTCTAGAGCTGGTATACTGTCTGGACTCGACAGAGAATTGAGAGTCATGAACGTGTAGATGTTATTTAAAGTCATAGCAATCATGTTCATAACCAGTGAAAGAGAACAGTGATGAGAAGGGTCTGATACTGAATCTTGAGAAACTCAAACATTTAAAAATCTCAAAAAGAAATGAAAAACATGGAATACTGCCAAGTTGGTTTCCTTTCTTAGATTTTCATATAGTTTTTGAACTGAGGAATTCTCAGTTCTTTCGCAAAGGTGACTTTAAAAGATGAAGAATATTTTCAGGAATTTTGTGTAGCTCTTCAAAAGTGCAGGTAAGCTGGTGAATAAGAGATAAAAGTAACCAAACATATAGAAATGTAATTGAAACATCTTCATGTTGTTGACTTTTGTTATTAATTGATGAACACAGAAGTAATTCTTCTGTACCAAGAGAATGTTTGCAAAATATGGCACTAATACCAAAGAGGAGTTGGGAATATCAGAAAGAATAATATCATTGAGAGAGAGATACAGAAAAATGAATATGTGTAAGATCCCTTAATTGTATTGGATTAGGTAGTTGAATTATCTTACTGACAAAGGTCCATCTAGTCAAAGCTACGGTTTTTCCTGTAGTCATGTGTGGATGTGAGAGTTGGACCGTAAAGAAGGCTGAGTGCTGAAGAACTGATGCTTTTTGAGTTGTGGTATTGGAGAAAACTGAGAGTCCCTTGGACTGCAAGGGGATCCAACCAGTCAATCCTAAAGGAAATCAGTCCTGAATATTCATTGCAAGGACTGATGCTGAAGCTGAAACTCCAGTATTTTGGCCACCTGATGCAAAGAACTGACTCATTTGAAAAGACCCTGATGCTGGGAAAGATTAAAGATAGGAGGAGAAGGGGATGGCAGAGGATGATATGGTTGAATGGCATCACCAACTTGATAGATATGAGTCTGAGCATGCTCCAGGAGCTGGCGATGAACAGGAGCCTGGCGCGCTTGTAGTCCATGGGATCACAAAGAACTGGACATGACTGAGCGACTGAACTGAACTGTAACTATAGTTGAATTAATCAGTGATAGCTCTGTAACTCAGTGGAATGGTGATGGTATGGCAATATGTTGTATATGCCCTTTCTGCAAGAGTGTGTAATATAGAAGATATTTTAAAGGATAAATAAATAATCAAGAAAATTAAAAAAGACAAGTAGAAATAAAGCCATAGTTGATAAAATCATATTTGGTGTGATTACAGTGAAAACTCAGCAAAAGTCCTGATGAGGTAGCTCATGGAAACCTGAAAAAGCTTTTGAACCAATAAGATGCTATTACACAGAACCAACCATTTTTCATATCCCTAGTGTCCATGTAGATATTACTGTTTGTTTATTGCAATTTTTCCTGCTGAGTTTGGAAGCAACCCCAAAAGCTAATTTAGCATATGCCTCCAGGCAACCATCAGCAACCAACACCTATCACTCAGAATGGAAAATTGAGAAAACTTCCTTTGCTATCAGTTCCTCAAAGGACTTCCAAAACAAAAATATCTTGTAGCTACAATTTGAACAATTGTCACCATATCAATTTGTGATATTGTCTTCCAGCATAATGACCTTCTCAGGGCATAGATGTTAAGCCCTAAAGGCCTAACCTTCCAGTGACTTTTACCTTTCTTAAAACCAAAGTAAGTTTCAATTAACTCTTCACACATTTACTATGTATTTATAAATGGAAATATAAACTAGTTATAAATATAAAGAAATTATTTTAAGAAGTAAAATGTTATTTGCATTTGAAATCCTTGATTACTTTCGTTGTTTCTTCTAGTAAGAACTTATGTCTTAATGTATTATTATTTCATAACCTTTTTTTCAAAGTCTCTCTAAGTTAGTTCTAAGAATACCCCTAAAAAGAGGCTTTTGGTTTCTTAAAGCTTTGAAGCATAAAGCATATAGAAGTATAGAAATACATGTCAGGATCAGAGTGAACAAGAAAATAACTTAGGGAATGATATGAAGAGCCTAAGATAGGGGACTGGCAAGGCAAATTACAAAGAGGGCTTGATGAAAAGCTACAGAAACCTTCTGTCCACCTTCTCATGTGCAGAAGACAAGAATGAAAAGACAGGAGTCCAGAGGTTTGAACTGAACGTGGGTTATCTAGAAAGTGTGTAGCAGGCCAATAAGACATCGAATTATCAAGCTCTGGAGAAAGAGTAGAGCTGAAAACGGATGCGGGACCCATGGACTATGAATGATCAATGATGAAGATGTACGTGACTATCCCATGGATAAATAGAAAGAGAAGAGAGAGCCAGTGGTAAATTCAAGGGAAAATTCTAAACTCAGTTGGCAGACTACAAAACCATGCAAGAGTAAATTAAAACAAGACAAAACAAAACACAAATGTAGTCAGAAATGTTAGGAACACTAGTATGCAGGGGAGAAGGAGACTCATTTACTTCAAGAACATGAGATGAGAGATTACCTTTAGTGGTGGGTTCATGGTCAAACTTTAGAGCAGGATGTTAAATAGAATAATGCATAGAGAAGTCACATAAGTACAAATTCCTGATGAGGGTTCATTTATTAACAAATATTTATCAAGTTCATTCTTACTGAACAGAGGACACAGCGAACAATGACCAATACAAAGATGTAGTTTCTATCCTCAAGAAGATTACAACTAATTAAACTAAAAAGGTATGATTATAAAACATATTTACTTCCCTCATAGCTCAGTTGGTCAAGGATCTGCCTGCAGTGCAGAAGACCCAGGTTCAGTCCCTGGGTCCAGAAGATCCTCTGGTGAAGGAACGGGCAAACCACTTCAGTATTCTTGCCTAGATTTTTGCATGGTTTCTTTGCATGAAATGTTCCCTTGGTATCTCTAATTTTCTTGAAGAGATCTCTAGTCTTTAACATTCTGTTATTTTCCTCTATTTCTTTGCATTGATAACTGAGGAAGGCTTTCTTGTCTCTTCTTGCTATTCTTTGGAACTCTGCATTCAGATGCTTATATATCTTTCCTTTTCTCCTTGGCTTTTCACTTCTCTTCTTTTCACAGGTATTTGTAAGGCCTCCCAGAGAGCCATTTTGCTTTTTTGCATTTCTTTTCCATGGGGATGGTCTTGATCCCTGTCTCCTGTACAATGTCATGAACCTCATTCCATAGTTCATCAGGCACTCTATCTATCAGATCTAGTCCCTTAAATCTATTTCTCACTTCCACTGTATAATCATAAGGGATTTGATTTAGGTCATACCTGAATGGTCTAGTGGTTTTCCCTACTTTCTTCAATTTCAGTCTGAATTTGGCAATAAGGACTTCATGATCTGAGCCACAGACAGCTCCCAGTCTTGTTTTTGCTGACTGTATAGAGCGTCTCCATCTTTGGCTGCAAAGAATATAATCAGTCTGATTTCGGTGTTGACCATCTGGTGATGTCCATGTGTAGAGTCTTCTCTTGTGTTGTTGGAAGAGGCTGTTTGCTATGACCAGTGCGTTCTCTTGGCAAAACTGTATTAGCCTTTGCCCTGCTTCATTCTGTACTCCAAGGCCAAATTTGCCTGTTACTCCAGGTGTTTCTTGACTTCCTACTTTTGCATTCCAGTCCCCTATAATGAAAAGGACATCTCTTTTGGGTGTTAATTCTAAAAGGTCTTGTAGGTCTTTGGAGAACCGTTCAACTTCAGCTTCTTCAGCATTACTGGTTGGGGCATAGACTTGGATTACTGTGATATTGAATGGTTTGCCTTGGAAACAAACAGAGATCATTCTGTCTTTTTTGAGATTGCATCCAAGTACTGCATTTTGGACTCTTTTGTTGACCATGATGGCTACTATATTTCTTCTAAGGGATTCCTGCCCACAGTAGTAGGTATAATGGTCATCTGAGTTAAATTCACATATTCCAGTCCATTTTAGTTCACTGATTCCTAGAATGTTGATGTTCACTCTTGCCATCTCCTGTTTGACCATTTCCAATTTGCCTTGATTCATGGGCCTAACATTCCAGGTTCCTATGTAATATTGCTTTTACAGCATCAGACCTTGCTTCTATCACCAGTCACATCCACAGCTGGGTATTGTTTTTGCTTTGGCTCCATGCGTTCATTCTTTCTGGCGTTATTTCTCCACTGATCTCCAGTAGCATATTGGGCACCTACCGACCTGGGAAGTTCCTCTTTCAGTATCCTATCATTTTGCCTTTTCATACTGTTCATGGGGTTCTCAAGGCAAGAATACTGAAGTGGTTTGCCATGCCCTTCTCCAGTGGACCATGCTCTGTCAGACCTTTCCACCATGACCCGCCTGTCTTGGGTGCCCCGTGGGCATGGCTTGGTTTCACAGAGTTAGACAAGCCTGTGGTCCTAGTGTGATTAGTTTGACTAGTTTTCTGTGATTATGGTTCAGTGTGTCTGCCCTCTGATGGCTTCTTGCATCACCTACCATCTGACTTGGGTTTCTCTTACCTTGGAAATGGGGTATCATACCCCATGTCCAAGAGAAGCCCTTAGTGAATGAAAACTGATGTTTATTTATAACACTGTTTTTGTCCCTTGGGGCAAAGGTGCGATGTTACTTTGTGGTCTTAAGACTTCTCAGAAAGCCCTCACAAGTTAAAGCAAATGCTATTATTCAGATGCTATTTTTATTTTTTTTTAATCTGAAGATTTTCTTTAACTTGGCTAGAAACTTCAAAATTCTGTGAAACATACATGTGCACTCATTCTTGCACTTGTGTGTAACCATACATACAGACATGGTCTCTCCATGTAGCTCTTGCATGTTACAGTGATATAGCAGAGGTTCTTTGGTCTAATGTGATCATTCTGGCATCTGTACCTATTAACCTATCTCAAACATATTCAGAACTGAACCAGTATCATACTCTTGTGCTTGAGTAAACTTTAATGCATGACAATATGTAATTTGCTGTAGCTTCCCTGCTGGCTCAAATGGTAAAGAATCTGCTGCAATGCAGGAGACCTGGGTTCAGTTCCTGGGTTGGGGAAATCCTCTGGAGAAGGGAATGGCTACCCACTCTAGTATTCTTGCCTGGAGAATTCCATGGACAGTGGATCCTGGCGAGGTACAGTCCATGCGGTCGCAAAGTTGAACACAACTGAGTGACTTACACCAACACATCATTTATTGCTATTGTATTGAATGTATATGGTTTTATACATTGACCTTAAATATCAAAAAAGTAGTGAATTATCAATTGCTTAATGTATCTTTTGTAAAAAAAATAATTATTTGATAACTTGAAAATTCTTCTTTAGATCAGTAGTTATGTGAAAGTGTAAAGTGAACAGTGAACGTAGATTTAAAAGAAAATCAATAACTGAAAATTTTAGACACTCAAATCTTTAAACAGATCTTTCAAGAGTAGACATTTTTGACTGTACTGAAAGGCGATTTATTTTCTTATGCTACAACAAAAGTATAAATAACTAAAGAAAATAAAATGAGTGGAGGAGTTTCATTAAAACATCAAATAATCACTTGCTTATAATCATTATTTGGTGTGTGCGTTAGTCATTCAGTTCTGTCCAACTCTTAGTGACCCCATGCACTGTGGCCCACCAGGCCCCTCTGTTCATGGAATTCTCCAGACAAGAGTACTGGAGTGGGTAGGCATTCTGTTCTCCAGGGAATCTTCCTAACAAAGGAGGACAGCAAATACCATATTCTTTGATTAGAATTTCATGTATTATATATTTTTATTCAAGTCTGATAATTTTTTCCTTAATAAACAGTCAGTGACTTTTACTGAATCCAGTAAAAGGACTTCTTACTGACCCAGATCTCCTGTATTGCAGGCAGATTCTTTGTTATCTGAGACACCAGGGAAGCCCTATTCTTATTTACCACTTTATAATCATTCTACCAAATGCTTTATTCAGTAGGGATGCATACTTATCAATAACTGATGATTATCAAAGATAAGAAATATGTCTTTCATATGATTCTATGCTTTATTAATTGTCTAAAAGGTACTTCCACAGTTAATTTGTAAAGTGAGAAATAATCTGAATTCAAAAATACTAATTAAATACAGAATGTGATTCAGTAAAAGTCACTGATGGTTAGTTAAGGAAAGAATTATCAGACTTGAATAAAAATATATAAAACATATAATTCTAATGAAAGAATATGGTATTTGCTTTCCTCCCTTGTTACTAGACATTTACCAACCAAGTATTTAACCTTGAGAAGAATCAAAAAAGCTTTCCTGAGCATATAACATTTCCCACATACTGAACTAGGCAATTTAGGGTTTCAGAAGATGGTTGAAGATAAAATACTGCTAGCATTTCCTTGCAGACTAATTAAGGAAAAAAGTATTAATTAACTATTAGAGGTTGGGAAAAGAAATCCAAGAAACAAACCTATCTTAAACGAATATATAAATGCTGACATATTTATCAAGAGATTTGTAATTTTGTTTTCTTTCTTCTCTCTTTGCTATTGATTTGAAATCTCAAGTTTGAAGTTATAGTGTGTTCTTATTCCTTTTCTTTTCTTTTATTTGAAGAAGTGAAATTCTCTAACACTTTTGATGGTTACTGTGAGAAATTTTAAAGTATGTATCTTTCTTAATGGGCTTCCCTGGTGTGGTGGCTCAAACGGTAAAGAATCTTCCTGCAATGCAGGAGACCAGGTTGAATCCCTGGGTGTGGAAGATCCCTTGGAGAATGGAATAGCTACCCATCCAGTGTTCTTGCCTGGAGAATTTCAAGGACATAGGAGCCTGGTGGGTTCATTCAGTGGCTTTACAAGTCCTCTTCCAACAATTTAAAGCATTAGAATATTTACCAAAGCCAGATAAAAATTACAAGAAAGCAAAATTACAGATCAATGTTTATAATGAATATAGGCATGAAAACTAATTAGAAAATTAAATCTAACAATGCTTATATAGAGATAATACATTACGACTAAGTGAGATTTATACTAGGAAAGCAAGGTTGATCCAACATTAGAAAATCAATCAATGCAAATTATCATATGTAATTAGAATCATACACAACTTAGCCACTAAACAACAACATTATCTCAGTGGCTGTAAAAAAAAAAAAAAAGAATCACTTGACTAAATCCAACATCTATAAATGATAAAACACTCAACAAAAAATTGGTTGGAAGGAAATTACATCAGACTGTTAATGAGCATCCATGAAAACCTATCACTGATATAATACTTTATAGTGAAAAACAGCATTTTCCCCTGGATTTGTAAATAAGGAAAGGATATCTGTTTGTTTGTTTGGTTGTTTTTCCAGCATTATGCTGGAGATTATGTCAGTGAAACAAGAATAAATACAAGTATAAAGTTTGGAAAAGAAGAAATAAACCTGTCCATATTTATAGATAATATGATATTCCATTAAAAACCTTAAATAGTCTGTTTAAATGTATCTATTATGGTGGTGGTGGTTTAGTCACTAAGTTGTGTCCGACTCTTGCAATCCCATGGACTGTGCCCGCCAGGCTCCTCTGTCCATGGGACTCTCCAGGAAAGAATACTGGAGTGGGTTGCCATTTCCTTCTCCAGGGGATTTTCCCAACCCAGGGATCGAACCCGGGTCTCCTGCCCTGCAGGCACATGATTTACCAACTGAGCTATGAGAGAAGCTCTTATTATAGGTAATGATTAAATTTAGCAAGGTAACAGGATACTAGATTGGTGCAAAAATATTTTATATTATAGCACTGGATACTTTCAAAATATAACTTACAAAAGTAACATCATTTAAAATAACATTAAAGACAAAATGCCAGTGGTTAAATATAATGCAAAAAATATAATAAAAAGTTTCTCTCAAAATTACAAAATGTTTTATAAGAAATCAAAGCATCTAACTGAAGAGATACCATGTTCATTGATTGGAAGACATATTATTGTTAATTTGTTGATCTATAGATGCAATACTGTAGCCTACCAGGCTCCTCCATCCATGGGATTCTCCAGGCAAGAATACTGGAGTGGGTTGCCATTTCCTTCTCCAGGGGATCTTCCCGACCCAGGGATCAAACCCAGGTCTCCCGCATTGGAGGCAGACGCTTTAACCTCTGAGCCACCAGGGAAGCCCCCAAGTTGATCTATAGATGCAATATATTCTTATCATATTTCTAGAAACATTTTTTGTTTTTTTTTAGATATTTGCAACATAATTTACAAATTTGATACCACTAAAGGCTTAGAATATGTACAACCGTTCTGAAAAAAATTGAAAGGTTTATAGGACTTTTAAGAATTACCATGATGCTATAGTAATAAAGCCAACGTGTTAAAGATATAAACACAGCAGACAGATAAAGAGTAAAAGACTGAGTTTCTACAAAAAACACATATATGTGGATAGTTGACTTTTAACAAAGCTACCAACACAATTCAGTGGCAAAGAGGACAGTTTTTCTATGAATGGTGCTGGGACCATAATAGGTATGTGGGGAAAATAAATGCTGACATTTACCTCACACTCTACACAACAACTAATTAAAAATGGATCATACACCTAAGGTAGAAACTACTCATTTTAAACTTCTAGAAGAATACATCGGAGAAACTCTCCACCATCTTGGAGTAGTCAACAATTTACTACAAGACAAAAAGAAGTAGCGATAGGGAAAATCTTGATAGAAGTACAGTACATAAAATTATGAAGTATCTGTTCTTCATAGGATCCTCTTACAGAAATAAAAAGACCAAAACATAGATTGGGAAAACATTCACAATACATAAATTCTGCAGAAGCCTTGTATACAAATGTACAATGACCCCTTTTCCCTAAGAAAACAATTTTTTTTTTGCACAATTAATACTATATTGGTATTTCCTTCTTAGAAGACCCAAACTAACACATTATTCTTCTTTTCTTTCTTGTATATATTGCTCTGATAAAATCCACCAATTTCTGTTGTCATTTGAAGGTTGCTTTATGTAATGAATTTACTTTTCATATAATTCTAGTGTTTTTTCCTATACAGTTACTTTTAATATAATTCTAGTATTTTCCCCTGATGGTTTCCATTTACTTATTTTACTTTCTTAATGATAAAAATCGGAATGGTGTCAGGCTAATATATCTAAAGTACATGCACAAGTGCAAGGATAGTCCAAGAGGAAAGTGAAATCTGCAATGGGAAACGAATATCCCAAACCTTGGGGATTAGGTAATTCTAGCAGGTGTCTTTGGAGAAGGCAATGGCAACCCACTCCAGTGTTCTTGCCTGGAAAATCCCAGGGACGGGGGAGCCTGGTGGGCTGACGTCTATGGGGTCACACAGAGTCAGACACGACTGAAGTGACTTAGCAGCAGCAGCAGCAGCATGTGTCTTTGTAATGAAATAATAGAGCCATTTCATTCCTACTTACTAATTTTGTTTATTCATGCCACTTCATAAATAGCTGTTTTTGCTCAGTCATCGAAGATAGGCTGGGATATAGCCATAAAAAGGAGAAACTGAATCATTTGTGATGTGGATTAACCATAGAGTCTGTCATAAGAGTGAATAAGTTTGAAAGAAAGAAGCATCATTTATTAATGCTGGAAAATCTAGAAAAATGATAGGAATCTAGAATCTAGAAAATCTAGAAAAGGAATCCAGAAAAATGATAGTAATCTAGAATCTAGGAAACCTAGAAAAGGAGTCTAGAAAAATGATACTGATGAACTTATTTGCAGGGTAGTGATAGAGATGCAGATATAGAGAGTGGACATGTGGAGGTGGTAGGTGGGTAAGGAGAGGGTGGGATGAGTTGATATAGTATCATTGACATATATACACTACCATGTGTAACAGTGATAGCTAGCGGGAAGCTACTATATAGCGCAGGGAGCCCAGGTTAGTGCTGGGGTGGGATGGGGGAGGGAGGGAGGGAGGCTTAAGGAGGGAGGGGATATATGTATACATATAGCTGATTCACTTCCTTGGACAGAAGAAACTAACATGACATTGTAAAGCAATTATACACCAATTAAAAAAAAGATAGGTTAGTATAGATGGAAGTGGAAGTGTTTTTTGCTCAGTTATGTCCCACCCTTTGTGACCCCATGGATTATAGCCTGCCAGGCTCCTCTGTCCACGGAATAGAGTGGGTAGCCATTCCCTTTTCTAGGAGATCTTCCCGACCCAAGGCTCGAACCCAGATCTCCTGCCTTGCAGGTAGATTCTTTACTCTCTGAGCCATCAGGTAAACCACTAGTATAGATTGTTACAGATAAGAAAGTTACTGTATTTTGGGCACAGTTTAAAAAGCTGTCATATTTTGAGGCAGACTTGAGGAACATTTGCTAAGAAATATTTTCGGATTTGATTTTCCTTTGCTGGGTTATTTTTCCATGATAATCACTTTTACCTTTGGTATCCCTATTCTTAAGATAATAGTTACAATTAAGTAGCTGACATGGCCATATTTTGGCTGTAATGAATGTAATTTATGATTTAATTAAAATTATCCTAAGTCAATGACAGTAATCTATTTGTATGGAGAAACTATGAAAAATTTAGGATAGTCTTCCTCTAAGTTTTATCAGGGTAAGTAAATTTAAACAACAGGCTGTAACTCTTTTGTTTTGCAACTTGATTCATCACATATCGTTGTTCCCCAAAGAATGTCTTTCCTAATTGCATTTTGTCCTCAACAATATTAAAGTTCATTGCCACTGCCCTAATAAACAACATGATGTCTGCCTGAAAATTGCCTGGAAAAGCTGCTGGCTGATTGGAAGATGCCAGTTTATAATAAAAAGCGATTGCTAGGGATTTATAAAAAAAAAAAATAGAGTTAATTATATTACTACTTATCTCTCGTCCCCTTTGGGCAAGTTAAATTATTAAATTCATTTTATTTATTGAATTATTCATTGGAAGATATGTCATCCATCTATATGAAAACAGCTATCGCTAGAAAAAAAGGTAAATATATTTACCCCCTCAAAAAAGTAAATATTGTAATATATTTCAGATATAAATATATTTCTGATTGAAAAGGAAAGTTTGAAATTTTGAAAATCTGTGACAGAGTCCAGGTTTTGCCTCCACTCTAACAAAATTGACCCTGCACTTCATGATTACTATTTTGTTTTCTTTTCAAAAAGAAAATCCAGAGGGTAGTGGTTTCCATCCAACTTAATTGTAAGTGTCAGTTGAAAGACTTACACAGACAGTATCAGTGATTGAATTGCTTATCAAGCCAGTAATATGGTACGGCTGTTGTACTAATAATGAAGTTTTAATAAGCTCTCAAAAATCCTGGGTGCTTGTTTAAGGCCTCTAATTTGAATAGCTTATGCTTACCTGGAATGTATGATTGCATCCCAAACATATCAAAATAACTGTCAAATACATTGTATGCACTGCATGCTTGGAGATAATAGCTAGAAGGCTTAACATCTATTGTAGAAGAGCTGTGTGTACAAAATGTTCAGTGAAGTTCTTGCATATACTTAACTGATGGACTTAAGAATACTGAATTATTTTAGCAAATATGATAGACAGGCAAATGGTTCAGTGTATCTTTTTATCCGAGGAGTATTGTCTGGGGAAAAGCACATTTTAACCAAAGTTTGAGGTATCTTTTATTTCAAATGGAAACATTTTTTTTCCTAGCTATTCCAATGTAACAGTTATATTTTACTTATAAATGCTTATTGCTTTTTTCCAATATTCTGACCCATGAGAAACTGTACTCACATGTCTGAGCATTTAAGTAATTATTGATTTAAACTCCCAACCCTGGAGAATTCTTGATGTCTTTTAAATGCAGCAGATGGATTTTGACCGTGACTTTCTTGTGTGACTGCCTGGTCACCCTGTACATAGTGTGTGGTTTAAGCTAGTATTACTACAAATAGCCATTTTCATTCCTGCTTCCTCCTCTCTATACAAACGCAATAAGAATTTTAAGCAGGGGACAGATTTTGACACAGAGCAAGGAGGAACTATAATAAGTTTCTACTGAAAAGATAGTATCTGTTTTCTTTGAATGGCCAATTTTTATGTCTTCTCTAAACATCTCTTTTTCCCAACCTAGTCTGACTTTTACTTTAGAATTAATATTTCAGAGGATGTGCTATGCATCACTGTTGCTGTTAAGGATGTTTGTGGAATGAGTACATTAATTAGTTACCTGCTGTGTGTCAGGTACTTTGTGAGGCTCAGAGGGTCAAGGGGCTCCCTGAAATTGTACATATTTCAGAGGTTGCACAGTAACCTTCTGTAGGTCAGAGATAGGATCCCAGAGGACTAGAATTATGAAAGATTGTAGATGAAGGGAATGGGGAATAGGGTGTGTGTGTGTGAAGAATGGTAAGCTTTGAGAATAGCACACAGAGCTAGTATGGGCAGCTACAAGGTATCTCCTACTTCTGCATCCCCATGGACATGAGGGTGAAGCCAAAGACACAGATGCTGTGGTTACCGTTGCAGGAGGCAGGATTATTAGTCTCAAAGGGTCTAGGGCATGTCTTGTTCACACATGTTGTCCTTCAAAGTTTGACGCACCAGTACTTGCCTTCAACCTCAGACTGCTAGAAAGCCACACAGGTCGGGAAGAGGTGTGCAACCTTTCCTTTCTACATTGCTTTAAAAATAATGCTTATAAATATTTTATGATGTTTTCCTGGGAGTTATGGCATCTGTTATATGCCTCATATATTAGGATTTGGAGAGGGCACCAGAGGAAGTATCGTGTCCGACTCTTTGCCCTCCTCTGTCCGTGGGATTTTCCAGGCAATAGTACTGGAGTGGATTGCCATTTCCTTCTCCAGGGGATCTTCCCGACCCAGGGATCAAACCCAGTTCTCCCGCACTGTAGACAGGCGCTTTACCGTCTGAGCCACCAGGGAAGAAGGTAATAAAAGAAAAGTAACACACATTTCAGGAGAATGGAACCAAATCAAAGTGGACTTACTGGGAAAGGCCTGATTCAGTGGACAAAAATCAAGACCACTTTTTAAATTTGAGAAAGTAGTGGACAGAGAGAGCTGGAGATACCAACTCTGAAATTGAAGCCAGAGACCAGAAATGAGAAATTTGTACAGAAAAGAAATTGAAAGGTAACTTCTCTGTGAAAAGAGTTCATTAATGTGAATTTACTTCTGATAGGAAAAAAACATGGCATAATTAAATGAAAAAGAGAATCCATTAGAACTTTGTCTAGAGCAATAAAAAAGATTAAGAAATACTTATCTTTATTTATAACAGAATTTTGCTTGTATTTGCACCTACACTCTACTTTTTCAAATTAATTATCTGCCAAACTTTTGGGATGATTCTTTTCATAAAATTGATTGATAGCGTGACAGCTCATTCTGCTTTTGCAGCAACATCACAATGAAGGATATCTTAACAACAATTTAAGAGCACTACTGTTTATTCCAATAAACTCTGTTGATTATTCAAATACTTTTATTTTGAAATGTCTTTTAAGTTATCCTTTCTGTCAGTTTCCCTTCATTAGAATTGCTGTAGTCATTGGTGATTTGAACTCTTTCACATCAATGCCAACAATTTTAGAAAGGCCACTATCGATAGCACAGCTTGCAATTTCATTGTTTTATTTCTTCAAGAAGAAAGTGTGTTTAGTGATAATTCCTGCTCAGTTGTGTCCAACTCTTTGTGACCCCATGGGCTGTAGCCCATCAGACTTCTCTGTCCCTGGAATTCTCCAGGCAAGAATGTGGGAGTGGGTAAGCAGGGGATTTTCTCAACCAGGGGTCAAACTGGGGTCTCCGACATTGCACACAAATTCCGTAACTTCTGAGCCCCTAGGGAAGCCCCAACACTCCTGTAAGATTTGCTGTTTTTTTTTTTTTTGTAGATTGAGGTATAATAGACATATCACAATATGTTAGCTTCAAGGATACAACACAACAATTCAATATTTGTATATACTGTGAAGTGATCACCAGAACAAGGTTAGTAAACATTTGCAATTTCATTTCATAGCCAATTTACACTTTATTTGCATTATAATCAGTGAATAACTAATACATTATCATTGATGTGAAAAGCAAAAGTAGGCTTTAGTGTAAAATAGAAGAAAAGAACGGAGAAGGCAACGGCACCCCACTCCAGTACTCTTGCCTGGAAAATCCCATGGACGAGGAGCCTGGCAGGCTTCAGTCCATGGTGTCACTAAGAGTCCAACACGACTGAGCGACTTCACCTTTACTTTTCACTTTCATGCATTGGAGAAGGAAATGGCAACCCACTCCATTGTTCTTGCCTGGAGAATCCCAGGGACAGAGGAGCCTGGTAGGAGGCTGTCTACGGGGTCACACAGAGGCGGACATGACTGAAGCGACTTGGCAGCAGCAGTAAAAAATGAATGGGGAACTTAACGTAACCATTTTTAAACATGTTTTTATGAGAATTTGAATTTTGGTTCTCTATACAAACACATAACTGAGGGGCTACAAATAAATAATTCTCCTACAAAGAGGATACAGATATTAATCAGGATATTAACCAGGTTATTTCTTAAGAACTGACCAATATGGTCCTCACTGGTCCCCTCGTCCTGACTAAACTTTAGACAGTCTCCTTCCTGGCTCTAGGTTCCTAGTCTCCTTGTTCTTAAAGCATTTACTTTAGAATCTTATAATTATAAATGCTTTCTCTGCTCCTTTTATATGTAAATGTCGTGATACTGGCCTTTTGCCTGTTTTGTAATCCAGGACATTCCTTCGAGTGCCTTGGAGCCATCTCTGAACTGTAAACATCAAGGACAGTAGCACCCCAACCCCTCAGTTTCAATTGGGAGAACAGGGGCTCACTTTGATGGACTTGTTACTTGCAAGTTGGATAATTACCTGCATTGATGAAGATGGGAGAAAATTAACTTTTCCTCTGTGTAAAGTCAATTAACAAACACAGATGGCCTAAGATCCACCCCTACCCCTACTTGCGGGAAATAGAGCTGAAGCTGGGTTTTGCCCTCTCCACATGATTGCAGCATGATTGGGCTTTCTTGATGGCTCAGCTGGTAAAGAATCCATGTGCAGTGTGGGAGACTTGGGTTCGATCCCTGGGTTGGGAAGATCCCCTGGAGAAGGGAAAGGCTACCCACTCCAGCATTCTAGCCTGGAGAATTCCATGGACAGCATAGTCCATGGGGTTACAGAGTCGGGCATGACTGAGCGACCTTGACTTTCATGATTGCAGTGTTTCGGTCGCATTCCTTGCCAGTTTACCTTTGTCCAGGGCAATTTTTTCTTTGACAGAACCCTGAGAAACTAGTCAGATCAGCTGGAACTCAGAGAACTTCCATCTGTTTGGCACATAGAGTCTCGGTGAGGTCATATCCAGCCCATCCAGTGGTGCGAGTGGTAAAGAATCTGCCTGCCAGGGCAAGACTGTAGAAGAAGGCTCCATCCCTGGGTCGGGGAGATGGAAATGGCAACCCACTCCAGTATTCTTGCCTGGAAAAGTTCCATGGACAGAAGAGCCTGGTCGGCTACAGTCCTTGGGCCGCAAAGACTCGGACATGACTGAATACCTGAGCACAAAACACATCTTTTTATCACCTGAGTCTCCCCAGGCTGAAAAATACCACCGACTCTGAGGTTTATGTTCTTACTGAAGATTTAAGAATTGCTGATAAGTCTCACAGGACATGTTCTTTGCCTTTCTTCTGTACATTCAGTGGGTTTTTATATATCATTTTGTGATATTTCATTCCTCTGTTTTACACTTAATCAGTTCCCTAGTAAAGAAAACATGTTTTCATATTATTGGGATTATAACTTCAGCTACAAAAAGTATGCAATTGAGATTATAGAAAACAAAGGAAATAAAACTATACAATATATATATATATATCCCACAAGGCTGTTTGACTTGGCTAAAGCTTTAGAAGATTCCTGGAAAAATTATAACTTCATTTTGCTTTGAAATGCTTCTCTGATCATCACCCATTCAATAACCATTTATTGAACCTTTAAATTTGTGCCAAGAACCATTCTAGGCACATAGGATTTAAAATATGAATTGTCAGATTGCAGAATCACCCTGCAGATCATTTTTATGCAATGTTGACCTAGTACACTTTATGAGGTGCTGACTCAGAGAATGTGAAAGATTCAGAAAAGACTGTGGGAGAAATAGAACCCTTTTTTGTCTAGTATATGCATGCATATTTGTTGCTCTGGCTTAAACAAGTAACCTTAGTATGAAATAAATTATTTTACTTTTATATTTTACCATTCTGCTCACTGGTATATTTGTAACTTTCTGCTTTTAACCACTACTGTAATTGGTTTTCATTAGTGACATCAAAATCTAGGCGATGGCATTAACATATGCTCAGTCTGACTAAAGATGTCAAAATCTTATTATGTATTTTATGTTAAGAAAGGAATTGGATATCAATCAAGGGATGGTAACAAATTGCATCCAAAAATAGGAACATGAATGTTAATAAAAAGAAGATAAAGACTAATTTGTTTATCTATTAAACACAGAGGGAAGGAATTTTACAGCTTTTGGTGCCATTCAGTTTATTTACTTTGCATGAAGCAGGATTATGTGAAAAGTGCCTTTTATGATGTCAACTTCCATGATAGTTTTTCTGTTATAGGAGACTCTCAGTTTACAACCTGCACGGTATGAGAACTGGCAATTCTGAGTCATTTGTATTAAACCAAGTTACCTCTACTCATAGTATGCATTTCTTTAATTATTCCTCTTCAGAATACTGTTTGAGATGTATGTATATCATGTCCAGTTCTTATTTGTATATTTGAAGTAATTCATAGTTAAGATTTAATAAAACACACAGAAAAGGATTCAGAGCAAATTTGCACTCTTACACTTTACAATGGCTACTGTATACATAATTAACTTATTTTTTAAAGTCTTTTTTTTGTTGTTATTTTTAACGTTTTAAAATTTTAGTTATTTTCTTTCTTTTAAAAATTTATTTCACAATTTACTTTTCTGTTTTGGAGTTTGTGCTGTTATTACAGCTGTATAATAAATCTTGATATTTGTTCATGAAAAGACTACCACCTTAATCTGAGTTGTAGATATCTTCCATTTATTCTTCCCAATTTACTCTTTACTACTTTTATCCTGATATCTGCTCAGGAATTGACTTCTATAGATTCCATGATCTTCCTTGTCCTCAAGCTTTTTCTTGAATTTGGCCAGAAGAGAATTATGGTAGGAGATGAGAGAGAAAGAGGAAAGTGATGACGTCTTTTTTTTTTCTAAGAGGCTAGATTCATTTTGCTAGTAATTTAGGAAATCCTGAAGAGGGCTGTACTTAGCTCCCTTCCCCTCTCCAAGAATTTACTTCTGGTCTTGTTAATAAGATTAGTCTAGCCTGGAGGATATGTTAGGAGTAGGGTGATCTAAGTAGAAGTTAGGAGACAGTGATTTTTAATGACATATATCTGACAATTCTCTTTCTAAAACACATTTGGGACTTACTTACCTGATGGTCAAGTGGTTAAGACTTTGCTTTTCAAAGCAGAGGGTGCAGGTTTGATCCCTGGTCAGGGGGTTAAGATCCTACGTACCTCAGGGCCAGAAAACCAAAACATCAAACTGGAGAAATAAGGTAACAAATGCAATAAAGGCTTTAAAAATGGTCCACGTCAAAAGAATCTTTAGAAAAAGAAAACTTTTAAAAGCTTAATGTCCCCTTCTGAATAATATCCAAACTGCTTTCATTATCACCAGGCCTTCCATAAACTGAATGGTGCCTGTCCCTTTGACCTCATTTCTTCTGCGGTCTCCATGACACTGGATGCTTCAACCTCCTTGCTGTTACTCGGAGATGAACTTTTTTTTTTTTTTCATGCCTTATGACCTTTGCACTAAGCAGCTCTGTCTGCTTATCTTCATAAGCTTCCCTCCATCTCATCAACTCCTCATTCAAATAATTACCCTTGAAGCAGCTTTGGCTGCTCATTTCAAGGGATCCCTAGTTTCACTCTAACACCTTTTTCTGTTTTACTTTGCTTTATAACATGTATCTTTGCTTTGTAACATTTACCTTGTATGAACTTTGTATACTCATTTGATTCTTGTCTTCTTCAATACAATGTTAGCTCTGAAAGGGAAAGGACCTTGGCTTGCTTACAATCACATTTTCTAACCAAGAACCAGTGTAGGCTGTAGTCACTGCTCAATAAATATTTGTTAAATGAAATGCATTGCTGGGCAAACACATTGATAGATTTGCTGAGCCAGTGTCTGTGTCACCATTTCATTACCTTGTGGCAGGCATCACCCGTCAATCACTGCATATGTGAGTCGATCTAATTCAAAATCTCCTTGCAAATTAATTCTAGTCACTATGACCAGTAGATAGGCTTTGGCATAGAAGATGAGCTCTACTTCCTTTTCTAGAGCGCTGAAAATACAGCCAGCCCTCCACATCCACAGATTCAACCAACCATGGTTTGAAAACATTCAGAAAGAAAAAAAAATCCAGAAAGTTTCAAAAAGCAAAACTTGAATTTTCTGTATGCCAGCATAAATTTACATAGATTTACATTGTAATTAGATATCGTAAGTCATCTACAGACTATGTAAAGTATATGGGAAGATGTGCACAGGTTATTTCCAAATATCACCTATGCAAGGGACTTGCGCATACTTTTATTTTGGTATCTACTGGATGTGCATGAAATAAGGAATGAAAACTTTCTGAGTAGACAACTTCAAATTGAAGATATAATAATATAGAAATGAAACTTTGAATCTGCAATTCCGGATCATCTTATCTAAGAATCAAAAGTACATGTTTGCTGTGTATATTTAGAAGAAAGAAAATAACCTCTCACCATACCTAAGATAGGGTTTCAGGGAAGAGTTGATTTTATTGTTCATAATATTTAGAGAAATATAAGTTCACATGTGTCCTTAAAAAGCAGTAGAACTGAATATCTGTAAAGCCTTCACTTAAATCTAGGGATTAGGAGCATGTAAAATAGTATCCATATTTCACAAAACAGGAAACATCATGTGTAATGCCAGAGCAGAGATATCCATTAACACAGCATGGATCATAATTGATTTATATGCAAACAATTTGAAACTTTTCTTAAGTGAAAAAGACTGTCAGAAGGTGCTTAAAAATGAATAATATACACATGAATATATATACACATATGTTATTTAATATAAATATTTATTAAAATGACAAAGTAGCATACTATGGAAAGACATTACAAAAACCCATTATGAATAGATGAATGTAATCAGACAAAGCAGCAAGGAGAAAGAAGATAGGAATCATCAAATATAAGCTCCAGGAGACCAGGAAGTTGTGTCTGTACTATTCACTGTTGAATTCACACAACCTGGAAGAGTGTCTGGCACATAGTAGGCACTCAACATTATTTCTTGAATAATATCTTAAAAACCGAAAACATAAAAGCAATAAACAGGAGAAACAGGATCAGTTTATATTACCAAATCAGTGTTTATAACTAATATATTTGAGTTGCAAAACTTAGATGGGAACTGAAACACCTACATCAAAAAAGATATCATATATTAAGATTTTATAAAAATTATGAACAAAAAGTTAAATGTACCAAAATCAAAATATAATAAATCAAGGATATAGAAAGGAAAAATAATATTATTGCAATAAAAATTAATCTGCATTTATATGACATTAAAAACCCAAGAGTACATCTACATTTTAAGTACACCTTGATCATTTATTGTCACTATAAAACAACATGGATAGATTATAATCAGATATTATACTGGTCATTTATTTATACCTCGAAAACATGAAACCTATAGCTAAGTATCTCAAAACTTTATGGACTAATGCCTGAATTTTTATATGGGATAAAATTTTAACTTTCACTGCTTTTGTTAAAAAAACAAATTGAGTATTCACTCAAGAATTTAAAAAATAGGGTAAAAGGCAAAATAAAAAAAGACTACCAAAGAAAAATGTATTCAATTAAAAACTAGTGCCTTAGAATTGTTGCCATTTTCTCACTAGTTTGATAAAAACTGAAAACTCTCAAAATTACAAAACAGTGGATATAAAATATTTGTTAATATATCTGGTTATTTGATTTGACAATAGTTACTGAAAAGCATAAATTAATACACATTGACACAATAAATAGAAAATCTGAATAGTCCATAAAGAAGTACAATATGTATATATATGTGTATATACATATATGTGTATGTATGTGTATATATATATATAATATGTATGTTTTATATATATACACACACATATATATAAAAGATGGTTCCCCCAGAAAACTCTTCAGATTTTTCATTTGTGCTTAGTGAATTGATTTTTATTCTTTTTAAATCATTTGGCATATTGTTTAATGTCTATAACTGTTNAGCATTCAGAAGTTGTTTTGTGGATTTTGCTCGGCGTTGAAATGTTTTTTATGAGGAATTTGTGAGGGAGAAAGTAATCTCCTGGTCCTATTCCTCCGCCATCTTCTCCCCCTCGTTCCGACAAATATTTTTCTATGTATTAAATTTGTGTTAAATTTTCAAGGAAGGTTTACTTAAATAGTTTTTATTCTCAGTGGAGTATTGATTCTTAACTTGATTTATTAATTAGTAATTCATAGCAATGAAGAGAAGAATTAATAGAAATTTTGCAAATATATGTCTCTCAACATCTCTGCTTCATGAAGCTGAGATGGTTATGGTTCTCCCATAACCATGTGCCGCCAATTCATACACATTTTTGCTCATGAAACCTCATCCTACTAGGGTGTAACGATTTCACTGAAAGAATTAAGAAAACATCAGGACAAACTAGTTACAAAATAATAGCTCCTTTCACAGTGCTGTATGGCAAAAACCACCACAATGCTGTAAAAATTTACAGACCATACACAAAGAAGTATTTTCCAAAATACTAACTCATACCTCTGTGAATTTAAAAACAAGTCTACTAACTAGAGTTTAATTTTGTTTAAAGTTTTTTTACCTTTAGCCTTAGGGCATTATATGTTCAGAAGTAATTCAGCTCGTGTTTTCTTTCCCACTTTAGTACAGTTATAGTATTAATTTGACATTTAANTTTAACTAGGTTCATTTGCTTTTCTTTAAATTGCATTTCAGGATTTGTTTTCTTATTTCATTGCTGACTTTTTCTTAATTATGTAAAATGTTAAATGATTCCAAAAATCAGAACCGTCCAACAAATATGTGCATAAATATGTGTCATTTTCTCCATTCCATCTATTCTTTGAGCCTCCTTCTCATTCATCTGTTAGTCCTATGGTGAACAGAATTCTAAGGATAACTGCTGATGAACTTAGCCCTTGTGTATGTCCTGATCTTTTGAATGTTTATCAAGTTTGTGACTATAAAATCACGCGTGATTATGTTACTTTATAAGGCAAAAGGAATATTAGGTTCATCTCATGATTTCTTTAAAATCAGAGTTTTCTGTGCCTAGCATCAAAAGAAGAAATAAAAACAGTTAGGGAAAACAAGACAAAGATTTGACACATCATTACTGGCTTGAAGATGGGGCAGGCCATATGGCAAGGAATACAGGCGGATCCTAGAAGCTGAGCAGGCAAGTCCAATAAACCCCGGAAACCTAATTCTGACAGCAGCCCGGATATGCTTGGAAGTGGGTTTTCCTCAAGGCTTCCAGCACCCAGCCTGGCTGACACCTTGAATTTTGTTTTATGAGTTTCTCAGCAGAGAATTCAGTCAAGCCCATCTAGATTTCTGACATCAGAACTGTTAGTTAATACATGCGTTTTACTTTAAGTCACTAGATTGTGGCAGTAGAAAACTAATATAGTATCCAATTTTCCAATCTCTGGTTTACCCTTATTATTTTTTGAACATATGAGCAGATTCATGTTAAAAAAAAAGAAGTTATTGACAAAAAGTCAGAACAAGTTACAGTTTTACAAAGTTTCCCCAATTTTTTCTGTATCATTCTATGGATTAGTTATCTAGAATATTTTGAAGCAATTATTTTAACATTAAAGGGAATGTGTTAATTTCTTTAAATTGTTCTGCTTTCTAATATGTGAAATAATCTATGTGTTTGAAGTGTTATTTATTAATTTTAATAATGTTTTCAAAGTTAAAAGCCAAAATCATGACCCATTTTGATTGATAATAATGCTGAAAGTGCAAAACTGTTCAATCAGTTATGTTACCTACATCATATTTAGCATAGTTAAGTGCTTAATGATTCTGTAGTTACTACCAGAAATAAAATTTTAAGGGAAAACAAAAATAATATAAATAAAATGAATCATATTTTTATGCCTGAATGTTAATGTTGTTTGTAGCATCTTTGACTAGTTGTTTTGTTAATCTTCCCAACAAAAATTCTTTAGCCTCTGTCAAATAAAGCTTTTTTATTATTTTGCATAAGGAACATATTTTAAATATTATGTATGGCAAGAACAAATGGACAGTAGTCTAATACTAATATTTGCACAGAGAATCAAATGCATGACACGGCCTGGAGTTCAAAGTGTCAAAGATTTGGCAAAACAAACCTTTACCTATCTGATGTAAAACTGCACACATGTCCAGTTCAATTCAGTTCAGCTGCTCAGTCGTGTCCGACTCTTTGCGACCCCATGAATTGCAGCACGCCAGGCCTCCCTGTCCATCACCAACTCCCGGAGTTCACTCAGACTCACGTCCATCGAGTCAGTGATGCCATCAAGCCATCTCACCCTCTGTCGTCCCCTTTTCCTCCTGCCCCCAATCCCTCCCAGCATCGGAGTCTTTTCCAATGAATCAACTCTTCGCATGAGGTGGCCAAAGTACTGGAGTTTCAGCTTCAGCATCATTCCTTCCAAAGAAATCCCAGGGCTGATCTTCTTCAGAAAGGAATGGTTGGATTTCCTTGCAGTCAACTGCACATGTGTTACTATTCTTTAAATCTGGCTTCTTCCTCCAGCACTCCCTAAACAAAGAAGGAACAATGAATTATAAATGTAGAACATGTAAATCAATGACTTCAATTATTTAAAATTTTAATCTTACATGGAAGGGTTGCAGCAATCATTCTTACGGTGTTCAGAGCTTCCTTTTGTAAGCAATGCAATGTAGTTGAACAGGCATAGAAAAGGTTCAAAGAGAAGACCTAAGTGATTATATTTGTCATTTTTTAAAAATTTACCATATTCTCTTAGATGGTGCTTTATTAGTGCTTTGACAGCTGACTTATCACTGAAAAGATTTTTTTCAACATTGATTGTAAACTGAGCAATTCAGTAAGACTTGTGCTTATTTTGCACAAGATCGGACTTGTCACACTTGATTTGTTTCTTTACTCAGAGCGAGTCCGTGTGTGTATCTCTATTAATTTCACCTTTCTGTTTCCTAGATTTTAAAAAGAGGTACATCCAAGTATTAATTGCTTAAGGCAAGCTTTTGTAAACTTAATCCAATTTTCCTCTGAAAGTGGAAGTGAAAGTGAAGTCGCTCAGTCGTGTCCGACTCTTTGCCACCCCATAGACTGTAGCCTACCAGGCTCCTCCTTCCATGGGATTCTCCAGGCAAGAGTACTGGAGTGAGGTGCCATTTCCTTCTCCAGGGGATCTTCCCGACCCAGGGATCAAACCCAAGTCTCCTGCATTCCAGGCAGACGCTTTAACTTCCGAGCCACCAGGGAAGCCCCAATTTATTCTCCCTACAGTAACTAGAACATTTTTAGGCTTCCCTGGTAGCTTAGATGGTAAATTTTCCTCTAGTGGCCTTTAAACAAAAGTGAATGGATTATTTCTTAATGCACCCTGCAACCGTAAAATCTAAGTTGATTTAAGAAGGGAGAATTTAAATCCATAGTTTTGTTTCATAGATTTTCAGTACAGTTTTTCTGAATTCTTCTGACTATAAGGTTCTCTCTTCTGCTGCCCACTTTCATTCTACTTTTCAAAAAAAAAAAAAAAGGAATATTTCTTGGACCTGAATATTACCCAACCTCATATTCAAAGCTGCCAAAATCTACTGTCCTAACATTTCTGTTGGGTTTTTGGTTATTATGTATAATTTGAAAATAGAAAGGCAAGTAAAACTAATTGTGGTACTGTAATCATTGTACCATATTCAATAATTATTATCTGTTTCTATAATGAGTCACACACGTGTCCTTCTATGTCAGTAAGGCTACATTACTCCTTACTTCACAGGTACATGGTGAGGATAATATGGACGATATGGGGAGTATATGACCCATAAATATTTGCTTTCTAGTTTTTAATCCAATATTCTAGAACTTTCCAGTTCTTCACTTTTAAAGTGAAATAGATGCTTTCATCTTTTTTTTCTATACAAAATTACTCACAATCAACTGTTTCAGTCTGAAAGATATAGTCTCTAATATATTAAAGTAACTATTCCCAGTATCAATTTCTAATTGAATCCCAACCATTGTTGGGATTTTATCTGTATTGTATCAGTCTTGATTTTACCTGTAATTTTCTGTTTACATTCCTTTGTTAAAATCAGAATACTTTGTTTTTCCTCACATATTATTTGTATATAGACAATAGAGCCCATAGAATGTTTTCCTGAAATCATTTCTTGTTATATTTTCATATAAATGATTGGGCATGTCTGTCTTGATATTCCTCTGTCACTCCCCATGTTCTTTTTGGTATCTGGTTGTATAATTTTATCTGGGACTCTTTCCCTCTATCTGATTCTAATTTAGATCTGAGTCTTATTGATGAAGTCGGCAGGTTTCCAGGCAGATATTTCCTTTCTGCTTCTCATTAGAAGCTCTCAGGTGCCTCAGCCAAGGGTCTATCACTCTGAGTTTATTCGTTGGATAAAAAGCCAAATCACATTAAGTGCTGCCAGTCAGCAATTTAGCCAGATACACATACCCCCATAGCATCCTTTTTCTTCCAAAGTCCCAACTTCCATCAGAAGCAAAGATGAAAGCACCATCTGGGTCCTAAAATTCTTCATCTCCAAAAAGAGGACATATTCAAGTTAGAACCCCAATCTTGTTTTCTACCAATACACATTCAGAGGATGTCTTTAGATCACTAAAGTATTTTATTTTGCGTGTTATTTTATTTCAACCTCTCAAAAAATAGTGAGTTAAGTGGGGGAATCATTGTCCTGGTGTGTTACATAAGAAGATAGTTGGGGTGAAATGATCTGCCCAGAGCTTCAAAGAGGTTTAAAGATTCAAAGAGGCAGAATCCATATCAGACACTCACCTTCATTTCCGGACATGTGTTTACAACATAGAAATAGCTCCGTTTTTGGCTGTCAACTAAATAAGTTCATGCACAGACATCATGTTTTTAAACATTTTTCTGTCAATTCTCATGTATTAAGTTATAATTAATATTCCTACTTTTACTACTCAAGTATGTATAACTTCTAGTCAGAATTTCTTATGAACATGAGCTAATTAAAAAGCAGTGATCATTTTGCAGTGAATAGAAACATCAAATCACTATTGTGCACATGGAATTAATATGTTTAGGGGCTTCCCTAGTGGCTCAGTGGGTAAAGAATCCACCTGCAATGCAGTTCCATCCCTGGGATAGCAAGATCTCCTGGAGGAGGGCATGGCAACCCGCGCCAGTATTCTCGCCTGGAAAATTCCCATGGACGGAGGAGCCTGGAGGGCTGCAGCCCATGGGGTCTCAAAGAGTTAGACAGGACTGAGCAACTAAGCACAGCACTAGTGACTCAGACAGCAAAGAGTCTGTCTGCACTGTGGGAGACCTGGGTTCAGTCGCTGGGTCAGGAAGATCCCCTGGGGTAGGGAATGGCTACTCACTCCAGTATTCTTGCCTGGAGAATTCTGTGGACAGAGGAGCCTGGCAGACTATGGCCCATAGGATCGCAAAAGAGTCAGGCACAACTGAAGCGACTAACACTTAAAATAACACTGAAACTTAGTTCAATTATATTTGGTGCTCAGCTGCACTATGTGTCTGACTCTTTGTGACCCCGTGGACTGTAGCCCGCCAAGCTCCTCTGTCCATGGAATTTCCCAGCAAGAATACTGGAGTGTTTTGCCATTTCCGTCTTCAGGGGATCTTCCTGACTCAGGAATCAAAGCTGCTTCTCCTGAATTGGCAGGCAGATTCTTTACCACTGAGCCACCTGGGAAGCCCCAACTTGAATATAGCAACTCCCTAAATGGGCCAATCGCTGAAGGTTGTTAATGACAAATAAAGAGAGCTAATCAATCAGAATCAGGTTTCCTGCTGAAACCAGCTGTCATAACCATCCTTGTCAACAGAGCGCTCCAAAGTCACAACGTCTCTGTGAATTTGGCACAAGCACTCACAGCTACTTTGCCACTGTTCTAAGTATCGCTGCTTTTGTTTTGTCGACAGTGTTTATGATAAAATTCACATAAACATCATACAAATGCTAATCCTCATTGTCATCGCAACCCACTGATAGAGGTTTTTATCCAAAAGGAACAAAGATTTTCAGTTATCTATTGCTGAATCATAAACCATGCCAAAACTTAGTTGCTTGAAACAACAGCATTCATTTGCTCATGAGTTTACAGTTTGGGTGGGTGGATGACCACAGCTTCCTTCTGATTCACGTGGCATCAGCTGCAGCTGCCCAACCTGGAATCAAAGAGCCTCTTCTGAGAGGTTTCCTGCCAGGGCTGGGAGGTCGATGCTGCTGTCACCCAAGAGCTCAGCTGGGTCCATGGATCCTCTTCATGTGGGTCTCTCTGGGGTCCTCTCCATAGATCTCCATCAGCATTGCATAGTCCACGTGGTGTCACATCCCTCTAATTCTATTGTTCAAAGCAATCACAGAGCCTGCCCAGTTTCAAGAGACAGAGACATAGACTCCACTTCTTAACAGGAAGTGTGCCAAAGAATTTGTCATCATCTTTAATTCACAAATTTAATTTGTGGGGCTTCCCGGATTGCTCAGTTGGTAAAGAATCCACCTGCAATGCAGGAGACCCCAGTTTGATCCCTGGGTTGGGAAGATCTGCTGGAGAAGGGATAGGCTACCCACTCCAGTATTCTTGGGCTTCCCTTGTGGCTCAGCTGGTAAAGAATCTGCCTGCAATGAGGGAAACCTGGGTTCAATCCCTGGTTTGGGAAGATCCCCTGCAGAATGAAAGGCTACCCACTCCAGTACTCTTGCCTGGAGAATTCCATGGACTGTATAGTCCATCGGGTCACAAAGAGTTGGACACTACTGAGCGACTTTCACTTTAATTCACCTTGATATTTATATCTCAAGATAAGAGATGAGAGATGTGGAAGTGTAACTGGGTACAGTGGCTGCCGATCCAATCTGCAAACATGTAGCCATTATTTATCAAATACCTTGCCAGATAGAAAAACAGGAATTACATTTTGTAATTTCTTTAGTGATTTAATTTTTTGTGTGTAAGTTAACTCAAGCAAATAAAATGTGTATTTATAAAGATATCTCAAGTATCACATCTATGTTTCTTGAAGATTTAGATTTTAAAATTTTAATATATGTATAAGCAGAAACAAAGCTGAGATATCACATATATAAACTCATAAAAACTAGGATACATTATCCTGACAGAAATTGGTAAACAAAAATAGATGTATTTCCCATAAAAATATTTACACATAAGAGATTTTTTAGTCTGATATATATATATATAGTTAACCTAAATGCTTTTGTTTTATATCTTCTGTATTATATTATCTATTTCTGTGCTGGGGAAAAGAGGTGATATTTTCCTCCTTTTATTCTTTCTACCTAAGACTGGTATGAAATGAGTCATTTCATATGTCATTTTATAATGATATTCAAGGCATCCTAATACATTCCTTTCAGCTTATTTAATTTGAATCTCTCGATTTTATAGATTTGCCTGGAAGATCCATTCCAGAGAAAATGTGGAATACTGAAGGAAGAAAATCAGAATATCCAGGGATGCAATGTATTTTTTTTCCCCAGGAAAAAAACAAATTTTCTCTCTCCTGAAGTAGAAGCATATTCTGGTTAGGAAAAGGAACTTTCTAAGCAGGCAGAGTAGATATGGCATATGTGCCTAGCTTCCTGTCTGGCAAGAAGTTTGGTGGTTAAATGTTTGAATGGGCAGCAACCATAACCAGTTGTACTACCTCTCTCTCTCTTTTTTTTAACTTTTTATTTTGTGTTGGAGTATAGCCAATTAACAATTTGTGATCGTTCCAGGTGAACAGTGAAGGGACTCAGCATTCATATACATGTACCCATTCTCCACCAAACTCCCCTCCCATCCAGGCTGCCACATAAACTACCTGTCGCTTTAGTATGGTCTTCAGGGAATCTAAATACTATTAATAAATACTGAACACTGTCTTCAGGGATTGTTTGTTATCTGTGAATTGAGGGCTGACATGCTGCTCTCCACCAATGGCTGAGTGTAGAGGAAGGAGCCCTGAAGCAAAATGTAAACAGATGTTATAGGTGAGTGACTTCGTTTTCTTGGAAGTCGATGCTAATGAGCTATGTGAACACTTAGGGGAACTTAATATTTTGGCTATCCTTTAAACTATGTTCTTGAAACGTTTGTTGATCATTTATATAAGGAAGATGGTGGGTACTGTCTGTAGAAACTACGTGCAGGTCTCTCGTCTCTAAGGTGTTGCAGCCAGCTCTTATCACTGAGTTACCACTTACTGGTGCCCTCGTGCTCCACAACAAGCAACTTTCCAAACCATTTCTTGCAAACATTTGTAACATTTACCTGGAAAAGGCATAAAGTAAACAAAATTTTTTGTGTCTCCTAACTTTCCAGTGACATATTAATGCCTTTGGGATATTTCAGTGTTCTAGACAACTATTCCTTAACCCAGATCAGTCAACAGAATAGAGGCCAGATTGCTTTATATGGGAATCAATACCCTTCAAAATCTGTCTCCTTTTATATTTTCAAGTTAATCTTCTGTTCCTAATCCATTGTGTATCCTCTGCTTTAGCAGTTTTTAACTCTATGGTTGATTTGTTTTATGTTGTTCTTTAAACTAACTTTTTTTTTTCATGCTTTTGCACAAGCAAGTTTTTGAGCTTGGAATGCAGCTGCCCCAATAGTTTACCATGAAAAAATTAATAAATTTACAGTTACAACTTTGAACAGTTTCTTCACTTGCACATCGCTGCTACAGAGTTAGTTTTGCCTTTTATTCTGGTATTCTTGTTATTACCTGGTATACACCTCTATAATCAGTTCAGTTCAGTCGCTCAGTCATGTTCAACTCTTTGCGCCACCATGGACAGCAGCAAGCCAGACCTCCCTGTCTATCACCAACTCCTGGAGTTTACTCAAATTCATGTCCATTGAGTCAGTGATGCCATCCAACCATTTCATCCTCTGTCATCCCTTTCTCCTCCTGCCTTCAATCTTTCCCAGCATCAGAGTCTTTTCCAATGAGTCGGTTCTTTACATCAGGTGGTCAAAGTATTGAAGTTTCAGCTTCAGCATGAGTCCTTCCAATGAATATTCAAGACTGATCTCCTTTAGGATGGACTGGTTGGATCTCCTTGCAGTCCAAGGGACTCACAAGAGTCTTCTCCAACACCACAGTTCAAAAGCATCAATTCTTCAGTGCTCAGCTTTCTTTATAGTCCAACTCTCACATCCATACATGCATACTTGAAAAATTTCCAGATCTTCAAGCTGGATTTAGAAAAGGCAGAGCAACCAGAGATTAAATTACCGACATCCGTGGGATCATCAAAAAAAACAAAAAAACAAAGAGAGTTCCAGAAAAACATCTACTTCTGCTTTATTGACTACGCCAAAGCCTTTGTGTGGATCACAACAAACTGTGGAATGTACAATTTATCCAACTTTATTATGCTTTTATTTTTTCTTTCAAGTCATTTTTTTATATTGCAAAGCTTTCCAAGTCAAAATCATTTTGACCGATTTTTACTGAGATTCACTTATGATCCAAAAGTATAAATAATAAGGAAGGATATAAGAGCTGCATGTGTTGGGTACAATTTAGCATAACCAAATTCTGTGTATCTGTCATGCTGTACATACGCTAGATTGACACTCTTTGATATACATGAATTTAGACCCATTTGGAAATACATAAAAATACTCAGATGATCTATCTATCTTAGATGAATACAATAGCATTATGGACACATATATTTAATTTTTTAGAGAAAAGATCTCATTTTTTGTTTAAATTTAAATTAAATGCAGTGGGAGACCCTTGAAGTTTTCATATTCAAAGGTTAACTCAGTAGCTTCTTGTTCCAAAGGACTTGGTTTAAGCTCTTTTGAATACCAGTTCTTCAGTTTAGTTCAGTTGCTCAGTCGTGTCCAACTCTTTGCGACCCCATGAATCACAGCACGCCAGGCCTCCCTGTTCATCACCAGCTCCCAGAGTTCACTTAGACTCACATCCATTGAGCCCGTGATGCCATCCAGCCATCTCATCCTCGGGCGTCCCCTTCTCCTCCTGCCCCCAATCCCTCCCAGCATCACAGTCTTTTCCAATGAGTCCACTCTTCGCATGAGGTAGCCAAAGTACTGGAGCTTCAGCTTTAGCATCATTCCTTCCAAAGAAATCCCAGGGCTGAACTCCTTCAGAATGGACTGGTTGGATCTCCTTGCAGTCCAAGGGACTCTCAAGAGTCTTCTCCAACACCACAGTTCAAACGCATCAGTTCTTCAGCTGTCAGCCTTCTTCACAGTCCAACTCTCACATCCATACATGACCACAGGAAAAACCATAGCCTTGACTAGATGGACCTTAGTTGGCAAAGTAATGTCTCTGCTTTTGAATATACTATCTAGGTTGGTCATAACTTTTCTTCCAAGGAGTAAGCGTCTTTTAATTTCATGGCTGCAGTCACCATCTGCAGTGATTTTGGAGCCCAAAAACATAAAGTCTGACACTGTTTCCACTGTTTCCCCATCTATTTCCCATGAAGTGATGGGACCAGATGCCATGATCTTTGTTTTCTGAATGTTGAGCTTTAAGCCAACTTTTTCACTCTTAGCAGAATATATTCCCATTTCCTCATTAGTACTTATAACTATTTGAAATAATCAGACTTACTAAGGTATATGTCTATGGAAAATGTATCATTAAAAAAATGTTGTATTTTCACAACTGCTGGAGATCTGGGTATGAATTAAGAATTCAAGTAAGATCTGGAGTGGTCAGTTTGCTTCCTCCAAGAATTGAGTTATTCTCTCCAATGTTAAGGTAACCTATTTGGATATATAATGACATAAAACACCATAAATATAGACAGCTTTAGGTTAAACGATAAAATGAACTTCACAATGGCAGAAAATGGCTCAGAAGCACATTAGAATCCAGACATTAATTTGTTGTTGTTGTTTAGTGGCTAAGTCGTATCCACCTCTTTGTGACCCATGGACTATAGCCTGTCAGGCTCCCCTGTCCTTTGGATTTCTTAGGTAAGCATACTGGAATGGGTTGCCATTTCCTTCTCCAGGGAGATCTTCCTGACCCAGGGATCGAACTTGTGTCTTCTGCACTGGCAGACAGATTCTTTACCACGGAGCCACCAGCGAAGCCCTAGACATTAATTTACACATCTAACAAAAATAACTTCATCTCTTAGTCTTTGGTTTTCTATAATTATGACAGATGAAAGGATTATTTACTATCACTCCACACTGTGCCTACACATACCCTTCCAGGCAATGCCTATCTCTTACTCCTGCAGGAGTGACTACCTTTTTCTCCCTTTTACCTCGATGACACCTACTCATCTCTCATGTCAAGGTCCATTTATTATCTCCCCTGGGAAGCTTCCCTAAATTCCCCAACCACCTTCCCATGCATACACACTCAGTTTAAATACGTGATTTTTCTCTTTTGCATAATATCTTGTGAATATCTATTTCTTCGTTTAACTCTTTGCTTTATAATTACTATCTTTTTCACTATACCTTGAATTCAAGTGCTAAACTGTGTCTTCATAGAATGCAGTATGACTAATGGGCAAACCAAACAGCATGAGGTAGAAGTCTAAACTCCAGCAAAGTGTATAAGAAAATAAAATCTTTTGTTGTACTGTATCCATAAGATATTATGGAAAAACCCGAATGAACCTTTTTGCTAAGTCAGTACTTAACTTTGATCATTGGGTCAATTGGCTTATGTTCTGTTAACGTATAATTTTAACAAGNTACATTGAAACATATATAGATATATGCACATATATTGAAATATATAGATATATACATATATATCAAAATATATAGATATATACAAATATTGGTATATACATATGTATTGTTAAATACATATATGTTGACCTGTACATATATATGGATATGTACATATATATGGATATAAACATATGTATTGGTAGATACATGGACTTTCAAGGCAGCTCAGTGGGTAAAGGATCTGCCTGCAAGCTAGAGACACAGAAGATGCAGGTTGGATTCCTGGGTCAGGAAGATCCCTTGGAGAAGGGCATGGCAACTCATTCCAGTATGCTTGCCTGGAGAATCCTGTGGGCAGAAGTGCCTGGCGGGCTATAGTTCATAAGGTCTCAGAGAGTTGGACATTTGAAGTCAGACGACTGAAGGGACTGAGCACAGCACAGCATGTTAATATATACATGTATATTATATACAGATTTATATATATATATTCTTTTTTCATATTCTTTTCCATTATGGTTTATTGCAGTATACTGAATACAGTTCCCTGTCAAGCACTTTAATTTAAACAAGTTTTCCCACTGGTATTTCTTAACTAACTGCCTAAGGAAATGAAATCTCTGAGGTGTGTGTGTTTTAATAATCTGATGGATGATAAAAAGTAACTATTGTTGCATGCTGGATAAAATATATGTATATATCTTCATCTCTGTAGTGGATGTTCTCCAAGATGGTCCCATTGAGCTCCAGCTCCTGGTCTTACCACTCTGAGTGGTCCCCTCCTGCACTTAGGCTGTGACTTGCTTTAACCAGCGGAATGCTGTCCTAAGAGCAGTGACACTGTGCCCTTTCCAGGACTAAACTTAAAAAGGGCCTGGTCTCTTCCACTTTTGTGTTTGGAGGATCCCCGAGAACCTTCATCAGAAATCTGATTTGTCTGCTGGAGGGATGGCACGAAGAAGGTACTGCAGAGACAAAGACACAGGAAGCATGACTGCCCAGACACTAAATCTAGACAACACTATCTTTGATGTCCCAACTGTGCTATTTCATATCTGAATTTCTGTCTCCCAGAGTCACAGAAATAATACAATGGCTGTAATTTGAAGCCTCTGAATTTTGCTTAGTTTGTTGTGCAATGACCAAAACAATTTCTTTTCTTTTTCCAAACAAATAATTCCAGATTTATTGACACACCATCAGAGATCAATTTTACCAGCATTGTAAAGCTGTTTTGAGAACTGTCTAGGAAAACAATGTACGTCAGTTAAAATTTGAAATATCCCTCTTATTTCACTCTATCGTGTGGCTGGCCATTTTTCGTTCATGTGTCATTTCTACCTTTTTGCTTCTATCTCAAACAGTCCACTGAAACTGTTTCTGAAAAAGCATTTCCTGTCTTCTCACGGTTGCGTTGCTGTTCAGTCTCTAAGGCATGTCTGGCTCTTGCGACCGCATGGACTGCAGCATGCTAGGCTTGCCTGTCTTTGACTGTCTCCCAGTGTTCACTCAAACTCTTGTCCATTGAATCCACCTGCAGTGCGGGAGACCCTGGTTCAACTCCTGGGTCAGGAAGATCCACTGGAGAAGGGTTAGAATACCCACTCCAGTATTCTTGGGCTTCCCGTGTGGCTCAGCTGGGAAAGAATCCAGCTGCAATGCAGGAGACCTGGGTTCGATCCATGGGTTGGAAGATCCCCTGGAGAAGGGAAAGGCTACCCTTTAAAGAACACTCTAGTATTCTAGCCTGGAGTATTCCATGGACTGTATAGTCCATGGAGTCACAAGAGTCAGACATGACTGAGTAACTCACTTTTACTAGGTTTGTCATAGGTTTTCTTCCAAGGAATAAGCATCTTTTTCAAAATCCAATGAACACATTTTAAGTGAATCATGTATTTGACCTTGTGTGACACTGGACACTTTTCCTTCATTTTCAAGATTCTTAAAATATCTTCTCCCTGATTTTTTTTTTTTCCAAACTCTTTGTCCAGCTTCTCTGAATCCTTTGTGGACCTGCCTTTTCTACAGTCTTGGTATTTCCCAAAAGGCAGTTCACTGCTTTATCTTTTTGTTCCACACACTCTTCTTGAATAATTTTAGTTAAACTTCAACTACATGTTGTTAACTTCCAAAAGTGCATCTCAATTCTAGCCCCCTCTGCTCACCTCAAGAAACATACTTAGTTGCCTGCAGAACAAGTTAGTAAAGCTTCACTGCAGGGTCCTGAAAATAACATAAATAGAATTCATGCCCATCCTTCATCATGTGCTAGGCCAGACCCTCAAACTTGCTCCTGCTCTGTATTGAAAACTTAGAAGCAGAGCTTCCAGTTGCAAAATCTAGAAACCAGATTCTTCCTTGACCTTCACCTTGCCCTTTTGTTCTTGCTGCATTGACCCTCCACCCTGTGGCTCTTGTCTCGAATTTGCACCTGAGGTTACATGTTAGCAACTGGGCTCCTTGCTACCTAACGATAAAATAGGGTGGGCTGCAGTTGAGCATATGCAATAAATGATGATTGGTTTTTGCTCTCCATGCATCACCACCGGGAGCCTCCCACTAGCTCTAGATAGAATGGCTGAGGAAAGAGAAAGCAGAGCAGCTAAGGATAGGACAGGTCCTCCAGGGGAGGTTTCCCGTCTCAGTAACACATCAGCATCCAGGGGACCCCGTCAGTGCAGGGACAGAAGCTAGCCATGGGAGTGTTGTCAGAATCAACTGCCCCTCACAAGATCTTAGCAACCTGCTCAGTGTGACAGTGCATTATGATAAGAGCAAAGTAATACCATTTATGGTAACTTTTGGATATTATTCGCCAGCATCTAGTCCCTTGAAGATAGATGCACCTGTGGCTGCAGTGGAGGGGAACATTAGAGAAAAACAATAGTTTTCTTCTATTTGAAGTTTCCTCTCAAATAATCCATTATAAATCAGTTACATTTTTACTTAGTATATAGTCATTTTTCACAAACAGATAATTCAGACTGTAAGTTCAATACTATTTGTATGAGTCTTAAATGGCTTCTTGAAAGTAAAAAAAAGAAGAAGAAGTTTTATTAAATATAATGTCAGGAGCTTGCTGGCCCACAGGATATTTTCCAATATTGTCCTATAGATAACATAATCAATCATCAAGTCGTGTCAATTCTGTCATCCTGATACCTCTAGAATAGATTTAATGTTCTTCATCTTTCTGTCTTTATTGAAGCCCCGTTATGCAACTCAAGTTAGTTGAATAATTTCCTAAATAGCTTTCCTCCTTCCAGTCCTGACCATCTGCAAGTCAATTCATCATTAGAGATCGTTCCAAAAGGGAAATCTATTTATGTGACCTTCCCTCCATCCCTACCCCCACCCCACCCCATTTCTAAGTCCTTCAGCTTGTGCTAGAATAAAATCTATATTTCATTTTTTTTTTAAATTTTTATTGGAAGATAGTTGCTTGACAGTGTTGTGGTGTTAGTTTCTGCTGTAAGCAAAGCGAATCGTCTATGCATGTACATATATCCCACCTTTTTTGGATTTCTTTCTGATTTAAGTCACCACAGAACACTGAGTAGAGTTCCCTGTGCTCCACATAGGTCCTCAATAGTTATCTATTTTGTACATAGCAGTGCACGTATGTCAATGTTAATCTCCCAACTCACCTCACACCCCCATTCCCTGGTTGGTGTCCATACGTTTATTCTCTATGTCTGTGTCTCTGTTTTTGCTTTACGAATAGATTTGTTTGTACCACTTTTCTAAATTCCACATATATGTGTTAATATACAGTATTTGTTTTTCTCTTTCTGATTTACTTCACTCTGTATGACAGTCCCCAAGTCCCTCCATGTCTCAGCAAATGTCACAGTTTCGTTCTTTTTTATGGCTGAGTAATATTTCATTGTATACATGTGCCACATCTTCTTTATCCATGTCTCTGTTGATGGACATTTAGGTTGCTTCTACATTCTGACTCTTGTAAATGATATCTACATTTCTTTGTACAGCTGATTGGATCTTACCCAATTAGGTCCCAGCCTCTGTTTCCAATCTCATTTTCTGCCACTAACCCCATTCCATCCCCACTTCACAACCCTTTACCCCCTCCACACACATGCATACTTCCCCATCCATCCTGTGTTTCCCTCCAGGTTCTACCAAGGCATCACCTCAACTAGTTTTCTCTGAGCTTTTTCGAGAACTTACAAGATGCTCTGTTTATTCTGCTGTCTGAGCACTTAGAACAACAGACTTCCACTCCACTCATGTGTCCACTTGGCTTTCTTGTCTACCTGCACTGAGGCTCTTGAGAGTCTAGACTCTTCTACTCATCCAGTGTTTAGCATCATTCCTGTCAATAGTCAATACATAATAAATATTAGTTTGTCATTCAATGAACAAATGAATTCCTACCCTTTTAATAAGGTGTTTTATTTTCTATAATTATCCTTTAGAAAATATAGAATCTAGTAAATGATGCTCTGATTAAAATAGTGACAGTAATAATAGTAATAAAGTTGCTTTATCTGTGGGCCTATACTGTCAACACTCTGGTAGCATAAAAAGCTATTTTTGAAGATCTGTATGAAACTAAAAGACAGGAAACCCATTTAGTTCAAACAGCAGCTACTTACCAAAATATAAATAGAGCAGTAATACAGAGAAAATAGTTCTGGTATTGTGCTTAATTCACTCAAGCCGTAGCAATTACTGCTGAGTAAAAGCCATATGCCAAGTGAAGTTTTATGTTTCCATAGAAAATAAACAACAATTCTTTCCAGATGTTTACTAAAAATAAAATATATGTGTTATAATCTGGTCTCAGATAGAAAAGGAAAAATCAAAAAAAAATATGGCTTTCTATATAATTTCTCAGATATTCTGCATACATGGGTTAGTCCCTGGGGAGAGAAATGAAAACCATTACACTTTATCAATATCATAAATAATTGAACATGTAATGTCCTACAAAATGAAACCTGACTTAAAACTGAAAAATAAAAGTTCAGTTCAGTTCAGTCACTCAGTCGTGTCCGACTCTGCGACCCCATGAATCGCAGCACGCTAGGCCTCCCTGTCCATCACCAACTCCCGGAGTTCACTCAGACTCATGTCCATCGAGTCCGTGATGGCATCCAGCCATCTCATCCTCTGGCGTCCCCTTCTCCTTCTGCCCCCAATCCCTCCCAGCATCAAAGTCTTTTCCAATGAGCCAACACTTCTCATGAGGTGGCCAAAGTGCTGGAGTTTCAGCTTTAGTATCATTCCTTCCAGAGAAATCCCAGGGCTGATCTCCTTCAGAATGGACTGGTTGGATCTCCTTGCAGTCCAAGGGACTCTCAAGAGTCTTCTCCAACACCACAGTTCAAAAGCATCAGTTCTTTGGCGCTCAGCCTTCTTCACAGTCCAACTCTCACATCCATACATGACCACAGGAAAAACCATAGCCTTGACTAGACGGACCTTAGTTGGCAGAGTAATGTACATAAATCAAACAAAAGAACTTTCTAAAGTTATGTTTGTGCTCTGAATCCTTTCTGGAATTTTCCATAGGAAAAATGTAAATATTTGATGAATGTATTACAATCAAAAGTGAAATGTTGAAACTTCCTTGGATTGGATGTTGAAAGCCAAATGACAGATGGTGTCAATCATATTAGATACTTGAGAAAATATCAGGGTTCCAAAAACAGTTTTTAAAACATTTACTTATATGATTTGTTTTCCCACTTTTAGTAGTATAAATTCCAAGGAAAACATTGAGTTGACCAAAATATTCATTTGGGTTTTTCATAAGATTTTTACAGAAAATCTGAACAAACTTTTTGGCCAATGCAATACATCTGTTGCTCTCCGAGCCTTTTAAAATTTTTCCATTATTTTTAATGGTTTTCTTTCTTATAAAATCTTTTACATTAAGAAAATTTTATTATTTGGCAGAATGAATGGCCTCGAGTTCTTTTCTCCTGTTATTTGGATTTTAGTTCATTATTGCCTAAATATTTCACTTTCTTTAATATTTATACTAAGTGTATGCCATGTTACTTAACATGTGTTATATATATGTCTGTCAATGCATATGTGTATATACCTAACTTTTGCATATGTATTTGAATACTTGACAGTACTCAGAATATTTCTAATTTATACAGTAAAATGGAGATGATGAATCATATCAATCTGATCATATACTGAAAAAGCAAATGATTAAATAGAAAATGGGACTTCCCAGATGGCTCAGTGGTAAACAATATGCCTGTCAATGCAGGAGACATGGATTTGATTTCTGTGTCAGGAAGATGCCCTGGAGGAGGAAATGGCAAACCACTCCAGTATTCTTCCCTGGAGAATCACATGGACAGAGGAGCCTGGGATGCAGCAGTCCATGGAATCACAAAGAATCAGACATGACTTAGCAGCTCAGTCAGTTCAGTCACTCAGTTGTGTCTGAATCTTTGTGACTCTATGGACTGCAGCATGCCAGGCTTCCCTGTCCATCACCAGCTCCTGGAGCTTGCTCAAACTCATGTCCATTGAGTCGGTGATGCCATCCAACTATCTCATCCTCTGTCATCCCCTTCTCCTCCTGCCCTCAGTCTCTCACCCCTACCCTTACCCCAGCCCATCAGAGTCTTTTCCATGAATCAGTTCTTTATATCAGGTGGACAAAGTATTGGAGTTTCAGTTTCAGCATCAGTCCTTCCAATGAATATCAGGACTGATCTCCTTTAGGATTGACTGTTTTGATCTCCTTGCAGTCCAAGGGACTCTCAAGAGTCTTCTCCAACAAGACAGTTCAAAAGCATCAATTCTTTGGTGCTCAACTTTCTTTATGGTCTAACTCTCTCATCCACACGTGACTACTGGATAAACCATAGCTTTGACTAGACGGACCTATATGTAGAGTACATTATGCTGAATGCCAGGCTGGATGAAGCAGAAGTTGGAATCATGATTGCTGAGAGAAGTGCCAATAAGCTCAGATATTCAGATATCTTAGCAACTCAGTTCAGTTCAGTTCAGTCCCTTAGTCATGTCCTACTCTTTGTGACCCCATGGACTGCAGCACGCCAGGCCTCCCTGTCCATCACCAACTCCCAGAGTTTACTAAAACTCATGTCCATTGAGTCGGTGATGCCATCCAACCATCTTATCCTCCATAGTCCCCTTCTCCTCCCCACTTCAATCTTTCCCAGCATCAGGGTCTTTACAAATTAGTTAGCTCTTCCCATCAGGTGGCCAAAGTTTTGGAGTTTCACCTTCAACATCGGTCCTTCCAATCAATATTCAGGACTGATTTCCTTTAGGATGGACTGGTTGGATCTCCTTGCAGTCTAAGGAACTTTCAAGAGTCTTCTTGAACACCACAGTTCAAAAGCATCTATTCCTCAGTGCTCAGTTTCTTTTATAGTCCAACTCTCAAATCCATACATGACTACTGGAAAAACTGTAGCCTTGACTAGATGGACCCTTTTTGCTAAGGTAATGTCTGCTTTCTAATATGCTGTCTAGGTTGGTAATAGCTTTTCTTCCAAGAAGTAATTGTCTTTTAATTTCATGGCTGCAGTCACCATCTGCAGTGATTTTGGAGCCCCCAAAATAAAGTCTGCCACTGTTTCCACTGTTTCTCCAACTATTTGCCATTAATTGATAGGACTGGATGCCATGATCTTTGTTTTCTGTATGTTGACCTTTAAGCCAACTTTTTCACTCTCCTCTTTCACTTGCATTAAGAGGCTCTTTAGTTCTTCTTCATTTTCTGCAATAAGAATGGCATCATTTGCATATCTGAGGTTATTGATATTTCTCCAGGCTATCTTGATTCCACCTTGTGCTTCGTTCACTTAGCAACTAACCTACAACAAAATAGAAAATGTAGACTAATTCTGGATCACAACTGATTTTACCTGCCCTCAATGAGATAATAACAGATATTGGGATTAAGAGTTTGGAAACAGATCATTCTTTATGGGACTGCTGTCATTACTGTAGATTATTCAGGAGCATCCTTGGCTTCTATCTTTTAGATGCTAGTTGTCAGAGGTGATCCTCACTCCCCCACTGGGATAATCAAAAATGCCTCCTGTCATCCCCAAAAGTTCTCTGGAATGTGGGGGATGGACTAATCTGTGACCTAGATGACCTTCCTCAAACTTTGACTGCTATGGGTATATCCTCAAGGGTTTTATAATTTGGCCTTTACCCACCCCACCTTTTTTGCCTGTTCATACTGCTTATGGGATTGTTCAGGCAAAAATATTGGAATGGCTTGCCATTTCTTTCTCCAGTATAATTTACTGAAGATTGACCGCAGGAGGAGAAGGGGGCAACAGAGGATGAGATTGTTGGATGACATCACCGACTCAAGAGACCTGAGTTCAGGCAAACTTAGTGAAGGACAGGGAAGCTGGCGTGCTGCAGTCCATGGGGTCACAAAGCGTCAGATACGAGTTAGCAACTGAACAACAGCAGCCCCACCTTTCTGCTTGAAATATAGGAAATTGGGAAATCATTCCTCTTAGAGAGTCAGGCAGGTTTCATTTTCATTTGTTCACCATTGATTTCTCTTGATAATGGAATTCTTTCTACTTTCTCTTCCTATTTGAAATGACTGTCCCTTTCATCCTCTCCCGAGGTCGTCCTAGCAAGGATTTGGGGTATTATTCTTTGATCAGGGTTGGCCAAGTCTGATTTTTAAAAGGAGCTAATGGAATTTAGAAACTATTACCTTTCACGAAGACTAGCTTTCAAGGCCTTTTGCATACACAGACTCATACAAGTCGGATACGACAATCGAACATCTTTCCTTTATAGCTATCATTCGCACTCCATTTGAATATGGGAACCCAGAGGATAATCAGATGACAAACCAATGGGCATTATCATTATCACAGAAATAAAACTACAACAACTTTTAGCACTTAGTAAGAAGAATAAAATTTGGTTTACAGT
>SJYQ01000969.1:840898-862632 GCA_006410935.1 Redunca redunca
AGCACTATAACTGTTATGTAAGTAATATATGGTAATTTTCAAGTATCTCAAACACACATTGTATTTTGCAGAGAGGAATAAATAATTTTGGAGAGAATGAAGTGTAATGATTTCTTTCCTTTGATTAAGAGGCATTTTTATAGTGATAATCATTATTAACTGAAATAAATATTTATGTAGGTACAGTATACAGTTCTTTCATTAAAATATTTTTAGTTTAAAAATATGTATTGGTTCCTGAATCATGATGTTTTTTAAAGTTTGATTTTAATGAGTCATTGAATATGTATTTACTTTTATGAGAGGCACATATTTGAAATATGGCTATATTTGTCAGCATAAGAATGATTTAAATTTCCTTAAAACAGTCTATTAGGATGCAGATGTTCTTGCTGACAGGTGCTTCTAAGGAATTAAAAATAGATGTAACTACAATGCTTTTTGAAAATGAAATTCTCTTGCCTCTGCTCATATTGTACTTGTTGTTTTGTTGCTAAGTCCTGTCCGTCTCTTTTGTGACCCTGTGTCTGCTAGGTTCCTCTGTCCATGGGATTTCCCAGGCAAGAATACTGGAGTGGGTTATCATTTCCTTCTCCAAGGGATCTTCCCGACCTAGGGATCAAGCCTACATCTGCTGCTTTGGCAGGCAGATTCTTTACCACTGAGCCACCTGGAAAGCCCTGGTCCTATTAGTTTAAACAAATTTCCTTCTTCTTCTCAAACATGAATACTGATAAAGTCGCATATCAGTGTGTATCAGTTGTGTCTAGTAATTTGGAAAGTGCACATGCATGAGGGCATGCTAAGTTGCATCAGTTGTGTCCCATTCTTTGTCACCCCATAGACTGTAGGCTGCTAGATTCCTCTGTCCACAGACTTCTCCAGGCAGGAATACTGGAGTGGGTTGCCATGATCTACTCTAGGCGTCTTCCTGACCCAGGTATTGAACTTGCATCTCTTATCTCTCCTTCATTGGCAGGTGGAATCTTTATCACTCGAGCCCCCTGGGAAGTCCAGAAAGTGCATGATAATATTCAAAATAAGAAAATATAAATCAAAGTAATATTTTGTGTGTGTGGAAAATGCTACATTGGATATTGAGTGTAAAAAGTTTACTGGGGCCTTATGAGGACATTTTGTTTCAAATTCAGTATTTGAGTATATTTTATAGTTAACATCAAATTTTAACAAAATAGCTTTTGTGCTAAAACCTTGTTTTACTTGATTTGTAGTATCTCCCACAGATTAAGCAACACTCCAAATTCTAGTTCCTGTGATTGGCTGATATATTCATGTTTCACATTTGTGGCATAGTTTTCTTTACACACAAAACATCATTTTTTCAGAGATAAAAAAACTAAATATCTTAATGTGATTCATTTGAGTCTGAGAATGAAAACCTCACCGTTAAGTGCCAATATGAAACCAGGCACTTGCTCACAGATTGCTACTCCCCTTTATTCTTTTGGTCACTTTGGTATGCCTTCTTTTGACCACTTACACAGCAATTGATGTATCTCACACAGTTTGCTCCCTTAGTTGTTGATTTTAGATTTTGCAGTTATATGTAACCTATATCTTAGGACAACTATTGGCTCTTTTCTCTTGGTTACAGTGGCATCGGTAGCCTCTTATAATGAAAGTATAAATTATGAATGAAGTCATGAGACTATCGGTTTAGGTAAACCAGCAAAGTTCCATGGAGAAAGAAGGCCTGCACCTTGAAAATTAACTATTAAAATTAACTGTGCTCTGAGTATCCAATGGAGGAAGGGCACATTTTAAAAGTGTATATGGAAGGACTTCCCTGGTGGTGAAATGGTTAAGAGTTTGTCTTCCCAAAGCGGGGGCCGTGGGTTTGATCCCACGTCAGGGAACTAAGATCCCACATGCCATGGGGGTGCAACCGAATAATAAATAACTATATATTTTTAAATGTGCATGTGGAAAATGTAGAGTTTGCCAAGTATTTATGTATTGGTCATGCTAGCTGGAGCACATGGTGTCTGTAAAGGAAGAGGGAGGACAGAAAAGGATGAGACTGCAAAATCAACGCTTCCCACACATGGAGGAGGCAAGTGATGCCAGGCTAAAAGATTGAGTGTTTCTGTATAGGAGGTGGAAGGGGGAAGTTCGATGTGTATTTTTAAACAGAGGACAGAAAGTGAGGTTTAACAAAATCATGATTTCATAAGTGGATAGAAAGTCTGACAACAGAAAATATGTGTAGTTGCTTTAAAAGTAATCCCTGAGAGGTTAAAGGATTAAAAAATGGGTCTTAACTAAGGTGGAAATGCAGACGAATTACTGTGCACAAGAAGCACTGTGGTTAGGGTCTAATGAATGACATTGTATGAGACTGAGATTGCATGGAAACAATCAGATTAGAGTGTAGTTCTGAGCCTGGATGAAATGGACTGAAATATGCAAACCAAGGTTAGTTTGCACAGATAAGTATTATTTCCATGAATCTCTGGAGTTCAGATAGATATATAGACAGACAGACATAGACATGTTAAACTTTCAAGGAGGAAGAGAGAGAAAAAAGCATAAACTAAGCAGTGACTTCATCTACATTTAAGAGTGGAAGAAAGAAAGAAGGGTAACAAACTCACATATACATATACGTGCATGCGCGCACACACACGGAAAAGTCAGAAAATTAATAGAAAAATCAAGACAGCATGATAACTCTGAACCTGAAGATACGGCTTCATGAGATAAGGATTACACAACTATACAAAGAACTTAGGGAAAACAAAAAGAAATAGAACAATTACATAACTGAATTTGGGTGATCTTTTTCTCATTTTTAATGTTTTCCTTTCCAGTTTGTCACTATGTAAGTAAATAGGATAATAAGGGAGAGAGATTTTTGGATCTTCCCTTTGCTGGACCCATGTAAATATTCTAGTAGTCTGCTTTTGAATATTGGGGTTATAGAACCTCATGTTTTGTTGTTGACTTTTAACAACTTAGATGAAATGAAAAGAGAAAATGTCACATTTAAAATTCCTTTTACACAGTAAGATTAACAGGTAGGCACATGTATCTAAAACTGTTCTTTACCACTGAGTCATAAAACCAACAACCAGATTTTTTTTTCCTCTAACAGTGGCTATTTATAGCATGATTTACATCAAGAGTTACCTTTGTCGTATGGTCCCAGAAATTTTCTTTCTACCTTCTGTAGGTTTTAAAATAAATTTGCCATTAATCATGCATTGATCTAGTGCAGTAATTGGGTCTAGAATATTTGTTTAATTTGCCACTATTTAACATATAAAATACTGGTGATGGATAGTATCATTATTAGTTATTTTTATCCTCTTCTTGCCTGGTGTGTATTTTACTGATCTATAAATACCTATCTCTGAACTCGTCATATATGGGAGTCTGCTTTTCACAAAAGCTCTGACAAGGGACAAACATAACCTTTTTTTGGTTGCTGCTGCTGCTGCTAAGTAGCTTCAGTCATGTCCGACTCTGCAACCCCAGAGACGGCAGCCCACCGGGTGCCCCATCCCTAGGATTCTTTTTAGTTACTCAGTTGATAATCTATATTCTAAATAACTGATCTTCATAAATAAGTTTATGTATAATTTACAACTCATTTCTGGCTCTTTCATTGCATTGCTTTTTTATTCAAAATGTATATTATCTATATGTAACTTGTCCCATTGAATGTTGACCAGCCCACTATGAGGATTGAGGACTTCATCTAATCTTTCACCTGGAAAGGTCATTGAAGGCTACATTTTGTTTAAGTGGTGGCTCAGATGGTAAAGAATCTGCCTGTAATGCAGGGGACTGGGGTTCCATCCTTGGGTCAGGAAGATCCCCTGGAGAATGGAATGGCAACCCACTCCAGTAATCTTGCCTGGAGAATTTCACGGACAGAGGAGCTTAGAGGGCTACAGTCCATGGGGTTGCAAAGAGACATGAATGAGCGACTAACACTTTCACTTTCACCTGAGTTGAAGGTAAATCTGAAATAAAAATATCTAATTTGCATAAAAGTGTCACATATGTAGCTGCCTCAGCTCAGAGCAAAGAAAGTACATAATAAACACAAACAAATAAAATGAAGTTTTCAGGGAATAATAGGTGCTATAACAAAAATGGAGAGTGAATTGTAGGGTAACATTATGGCCTCACTGACTCGATGGACGTGAGTCTGAGTGAACTCCAGGAGTTGGTGATGGACAGGGAGGCCTGGCGTGCTGTAATTCATGGGGTCACAAAGAGTCGATCATGACTAAGCGACAGAACTGAACTGAACATTATGTAAGTAGTAAAGAATGGATACTCAAATTCAAAAGGCTACACAGTATATTATTCCACAATATGACATTCTAGACAAGGGAAAAAATATAGGAAAAGAAAACACGTACATTTACCGTTCACAATTAGTCATCCTGCTCGGTCATGTCAACCCTATGGACTCTAGCCCGCCAGGCTCCACTTAACTTAAAAATGCTTTTGAGCACGTATCACATTTTTGGAACTATACCAGGCAAAGAGAGGAATAAGATTCAGTCCCTTCCTCTATGGAAGTCAGTCTGTTAAAGTAGTAAAGTCTAAAATGCAGAGAAAATGCCTGTGCATCTTGATACCATCCAAACTTCATCGTGGTTCCTTGTGCATACAAAGCACTCAATAAACAGTGATGAATAAATGTTGCATTCATTGGCTTGAAAGTATCAGCTGCACATTCTGTTGACCCCTACATTTGCTGAACTCTGATGACATACTAGATATTCTGCTTATTCTCTCCTTTGATTCTTACGACCACCTTACAAGGGAAATTATTTTATAATTTCTGTTACACAGAAAGGAAACTCAACTTTACAAGATTATGTAACTTGCTGCAGATGACATAGCTGAAGGTGTCAAAGCTAGAATTTGAGTCCTGATTTGTATGACTTCAAAGTCCATTGTACATCTGTTGTGCTGTCTTAACAAAGTGATTGAAAACAATTTTTTTCCCCTTATATTATCAAACATGCTTTCCTGTGATCTTTACTCTAGTAGTACACATAAGAAATATTTTTGCATTGCTCATTCATTTTTTCCACTCATCTCCTGGACTATAAAATGTCAGATATAACTGAATGAAATAACCTGATATGCTTCTCTAAATGATAAAATGAACTGACGTTTAATGTATTCCAGGCAACACGTTGTGAGGGCTTCCCTCATAGCTCAGTTGGTAAATCATCTGCCTGAAGCGTAGGAGACCCAGGTTCGATTCCTGGGTTGGGAAGATCCGCAGGAGAAAGAAGTGGCACCCCACTCCAGTACTCTTGCCTGGGGAGTCCCATGGACAGGGAGCCTGGCGGACACAGTCCAGGGATCATAAGAGTTGGACACGACTTAGCAACGAAACCATCACCACCACCAGACATGTTAAATGTCATAATTCATTTTACTTTCAAAAAGAAATCATATAAATATTATTATTAGTCCAACTTTATGAATATAGTTTTGATGGTATAATAATAATAATTCTAATGCCTGGTCCTAAATTACGTCCATTTTGACATTATCACTTTTTAAGGTTAATATGTGAAAAAAATATAAAACCTATAACTCCAAATTTTCCTTTACTATGTTCNAACCAATTGTAAAGCCACTCATGATAACATAATTGCATGACTTAATCTTTTGTATTTCAAGCTATTTTGCATACCAGGTGGAAAGGGCAGGAGTTTTGAATTTCAACATCTCATTCTCTTTTTAATGGAGCAAAATAAGCATAAATGTAAACTTTGAAAAATGTCTATGTAAATTATCAAAGTGGCTCTAAAATGGATCCATCATTTATGACTTGTGCTTGGGCCTGCTAAGTCCCTTCAGTCCTGTCTGATTCTTGGTGACCGCATGGACTGTAGCCTACCCAGCTCTTCTGTCCATGGGATTCTCCAGGCATGAATACTTGAGTGGGTTGCCGTATCCTCCAAGGGGTCTTCCCACCAGGGACCGAACAGGGGTCTCCTGTGTCTCCTGCATTGCAGGCAGATTCTTTACTTGCTGAGCCCTCAGGGAAGCCCTATGCAAGTTTCTAGACTCCATTAAATCCCAGTTCTCTATTTGATGCTCTGACAGCACCTTGAATGTGTGTTTAGTCAAGACATGAGCCATAATATTCTTGCAGCAGCATCCAGCTAACCTGGCAAAAGTCTGGCTACTAAATCCTTCAATAGGCTTCTGAATAAGGTACCAATTCAAATCTTAAGGGTAGGATGCCAGTCCCAAGGATTGTAGATTATTGAGTTCCCTAGATGACTACACCTTATTCTTGTAGGGGCAGAAGTGTTTGTGTGGCATTTCCATTGCAAACCAGGAATAGCAACCATTTATTCTTTCATCTGAAAGAATGCTTGTGTTTATTTACCAAGCCTCTGACATTAATTGAAGATAGTAATACATTAAGTGCTCAGAACAGCTGGCTCTTGTGATTGGCCTTTCGATTCAAATTCTTAGTTGCTAACTAAGCAATCCTTCAGCATACTTAATTGTTAAATAACCAACAATGGATTCTTGTGTTTCTGATTAGGCCATTTCAAGCTGTATATTAAAATTAAGCTGAGATGTATATGTGTGTTTACAGACAATATAGCAAAATTTTAACACTTTAAACTGAATCTGTTCTGTTCTTAGTTGCCAATATTTATAGGACAGATAAGTATAAATAAATGAAATCTCACCTATCCAACTTGTGTAGAAAAATTTCCTCCCTGCTGTCAATTTAAAATCCCAGTTGAGTTTCATTTCTAGTGTCTTTTCCTCATTTAGGCCATGGGTTTTGTAGGTACAAAGCTCATGTGCTCTTAGCATAATGCCTGAAACATTATTTGTTGTTGCTGTTTAGTCGCTAAGTCCTGTCCGAACCTTTTGTGACTCCATGGACTGTAGCCCAGCCAGGCTTCTCTGTGCATGGGATTTCCCAGGCAAAGATACTGGCGTGGGTTGCCAGTTTCTCCTCCAGCGGATCTTCCCACCCAGGGATCGAACCCGAGGCTCCTGTGGTGTCATTTCCTGAATTGCAGACATATTCTTTACTGCTGAGGCACATTATAAACCTCCAAACAAATGAATGTGGGAAGTTATTGAAAGTTCCTAATTCTACAGCTTCAGCGGTCACTCTATAACCAGGTTTCTGCTCATTATAGTATTTTTGTAGTGTTTAAATTGCTCTTTGTTTATGGTAGGAGTGATGTAACAACTGTGATGTCTTTGTGGAGTTGTAAGGGAACTCCTTGCAAAACAAAACAGGGTTTCTCTGCATGCTGCTACTGCTGCTAAGTCACTTCAGTCGTGTCCGACTCTGTGCGACCCCATAGACGGCAGCTCACCACGCTCTCCCGTCCCTGGGATTCTCCAGGCAAGAACACTGGAGTGGGTTGCCATTTCCTTCTCCAATGCAGGAAAGTGAAAAATGAAAGTGAAGTCGCTCAGTCGTGTCCGACCCTCAGCGACCCCATGGACTGTAGCCTTCCAGGCTCCTCCGTCTATGGGATTTTCCAGGCAAGAGTACTAGAGTGGGTTGCCATTTCCTTCTCATTTCTTATACTGTTAGGAGACTTATATTATAAAAAGTGTTTTTGAGGTTTTATTTCACAATGGATGTAGAAATAAAATAAATTGCCAATAACTTTGATTCACTTTGAAAATTATTTGTGAATCCAGAAACCACATGTCACCACTATTAATGAAAGAGAAATCCTTGAGAGAAATTTCTGGCAAAGAAACTGTTGACACAAGAGCTTTAGGTTAGTCCTGAGTTGAGTCTTTCCTTATTTAGATAAAGACAAAGTTTTGGCCACCCACTGACTGTAAGATTTCAATAGAGTCTTATTGAAATAAGATTTCAATAGAGTCTTATTGAAATAAGTCTTACTTATTCTTTTTATGTCATCAAAACTTTAGTTTTCTAGATCTGTTTACTGTTAAACTGTCTTCTCTGTCTCGGATGTGTGTTCTAATAGTTCCAAGGACAGATAGCATATAACCTTGAGACTAGGGAAGGTTTTATATATTTTTAAATGCATTGTAGAAGCTGTCTTTATTCGCTTAATGTTGAAAACTAAATTTGCCCAGTGTAGCTGATTTTGCTTAATACCTTGTGACAATCCTTGACCATGACCACAGTGATCTAGCTATGTTTAAGTAAATCTGATGAGAAGATTCTGTGGTTTCTCCAGAATTAAGAACATATATGATGTTCTTATATTGCAAGTAAAGTATATAAGTACCTAACAGGTTAACTTTAAAACATAGTGTAAATGCTTATTTGTATAAAGTTATAAAATATTGCACATGAAATAAAAATAGCATGACTATTGTCTTTTTTTTTCATCATGGTAATGCATATGTATGATTTAAAAAGCAAATTGTTTTTAAAGATTTACAACTAAAAGTAATATTGCCTCACCCATTCCAACCCTTATCCCCACTCTCTAGGGACCTTTTTGCAGTTCTACTATCCTTATAATGAATGCATCCATATTTATAAATGATAAACGATTTGCATTTCTTAATATTTTAGTTTAAATATCTATACTTGACATTTTAAATATTTTGTACTGACTTCTGTTTCTGCCACCTCTCTGCAAAACTTGTAAATATGATTATATCAAACTTCCATGATATATCATTGTGAATACTATATTTTTACATTGGAACCCCAAAGTATTAAAAAATGATCATATTTCCTTATGAATACTCTCTTTATTTGGAGTTAAAGCTTAGTTTTTCTATTAGTACCTATTTATTTCTAAAGTCTCCACCAAAATGTTGTGTCCTCCCAGTAATAATGAAATTTGTTAAATAACTTATCAGTATAAGTATATATGTGTATGTATGTGTGTGTGTGTGCGCGTGCGCTGTCACTTCAGTCGTGTCTGACTCTTTGTGACTCTCTGGACCTTAGCCTGCCAGGCTCCTCTGTCCGTGGGATTCTCCAAGCAAGGATACTGCAGTGGGTTGCCATGTCCTTTTCCCGGGAATTTTCCCAGCTTCAGGCATGGAACTCACATCGCTGATGTGTGCAATGGCAGGTGGGTTCTTTACCACTAGTGCCACCTACCGGGACCAAGCTCCCGCCCAACCAGCGAGCAACTTCCTTTAGTTCACAAGAGGAAACTTTCTTAGCTTGGGTGAGGAGGCCTGCTCCCTTACCTGGCAGTTGCCCTAGATGAGAAAGGGAGAGTGATGACTGGATGCTGTTCTTCAGGGAAAAGACTGCAGGGGAAAATAATAATAATAACAATAATGTATGTGTAGTCTTCCCTGAAGACCTACCTTGGGTAATCACTCTTTCTTGCCTAGGCCAACTGCCAGGTGAGGGAGCAAGCCTCCGCATGCAAGCTGAGAAAAGTCTTCTCTTTTGAGCTAAAAGAAGTTGCCTACTGGTTGGGGCAGGGCCTGGTCCCAGTAATCTGATATGTGGGGTTTTGAAGAAGGCAAACCGGATGCATTAGGAGACCAAAGGGCGTGTTTTGTGGCTTCAGGTGTGTTGGGGCAAGTAATGCGGACTCCACGGTGTGGGGGGCAGGCAGATGCCGGCCTGGGACACGCTGAAAGTCACAGGCTCTGAGAACAGAGGCACCTGGCCTTAGACCCACAGCTTCAGGGACCACCCCTCCCAGAAGAAGCTCAGTCTCGTGGGATCTTTACATAGGAAAGATCCCATACGTGGGATCTCTTGTGGGATCTCGGCAGAGCTTGGGGAGCTCGCGGGGAAACAATGAGAAACCCTTGAGACCCTCCTCCCTGACTGTCTACCCAGAGTGCTCCTCTCACCTGCTATCAACCAAACACTCCTGATGCCTCCTCACGCCTCCAAATCAGAGTTGCAGTGCAGCCCGGCCAGGTGTTTCATACACCTGTATGTTTTTGTATAAGTATTCCTTTGTTTTCCCCTGAAACGGCCTTCCTGTAGACCACCATCTACCCGCTCCTGTCTGGACTGGCAATTACTAGATTTTTCTCTGCTATCATCCTGAGCATTCCCTTCAAGTCTGTGAAATTTCTGAACCAATGTTGGTTGGACTCATGTCCCAAATTTTAGATCATCCATAGTCTTTTTGGACTCATTTTCTCTTTTAGCATGTACATTCTTTTAGCAGTTTAAAAAAAAAAAAAAAGTGCTCATGAAGTAAAGTTTTTGAAGTCTTCCATTCAAAGAAGAAGGCTTCCATAAGTCCAACTGCTGAGCTGTGGAAATCTGAGTAGGGCCGGGAGGGGTTGCCTTCCTCACTGTGTCTGGCGTCTCAGGTCCAGACTTTTCCCACCCAGTCTAGAAAGTAAGGCTCCATCTTCTACCAGAGAGGTGGTGGGGTGGCTGTTTGTGTAGAATGTCAAGGGAACTGTGTATCTTCTAACTATCTCATACCCGGAATTTAAACCTTTTGTTTTTTTCCTGGTCTCATGGACAACTTGACTTTCACTGCTTCCTGTAGCCTTGATTCCTGAGCTCTGCCAGTTTACCAGGGTTTTTCAGTGCAAATAGGCCCTGCTCTCCATCCTTCCCTACCCACTCCTACAACCAAAGCTGACCTTTCCAGTTTAGCTTTCTCTGCTCAACCAACCAGCACTCACTCTACTTTCCAGGATCTATTGTGTGAACCTCTTTCTGCCCTGTTGTCTCTGCAACAGCTTCGGTCTCTGTATCGATTTTTGTCTTTAAAGAAAATGCTTCATTGTCTTATTAGTGGAATTTCATGAACCATCCACGGCTTCTGTTTAGTCTTTTACCTTCCCTGCAAAACCAGGTGGTATCACTTGACAAGTAAGTCTCTACACTTTTCATTGGCCGAATACTATTCAACTGTACTGCTATTCCATAATATTTTAAAGGAAAAAAAAAAAACACAACAACCTGCCCTTAGTATTTAGTTGCACTTTTAGTACTCTAGCTTGGAAAATCCCATGGACAGAGGAGCCTGGTAGGCTACAGTCCATGGGGCCCAGAGAGTCAGACACGACTGAGCAACTTCACTTTCACTTTCACTTTAGGAAATATATTTCCACAGTTGTCCAAAAAATCATTTGTACTATCTTTTAAGCACTACTGTTGTAGGTATGTTAATATACCAAAATGTTTAGCTATGTAGTTCTGTGTGATGGGTTCAAAGGTTCTCTTACCTCATGATTTAACTATTCTGTAATTTCCAAGTTTTCAGCAGTGGATATATATTTACATATAGAATTTTAAAGAGAAAAAATACACAATTCAATGTTTAAACTATTTTTAGCTGCCAAAAAACAGCCAGTACTTTAACTGACTTGTGATTGAATCAGTTTCAGTGCTGGGAAGAGAGGGCTTTTAAATCGATAATTGGTCACTTCCAAGCTCTGCCTCTTATTAAATGAAAAGAGACGTATAGAGCATCAGTGTGCAATATCACATGAGCTTTGACATTGACCATGCAACTTCATGATCATCATCCTTCTAGAATTTAATGCACTCAGAGCAAAATAAATAACAATCAATAGACTAAACAGACCATTTTCCAATGTGACATTAAGTGAAAGTCTAAGAAAGTTTTAGACATGCGTATCAGGGTGTTTATGGCAGTTCTGTAAAAATCAAGAAAAGCTACATTTAATTCCTTTGAAAATGGTGTTCAGGAACTTCTCTAAAATTGTCTCATGTCAAGAGATTTTAAAAGGTGAGAGTCAACTGCTAAAACTTGTCATGTATAATATCATATTTGAAATGAATCGCCAGTCCAGGATTGATGCAGGATACAGGATGCTTGGGGCTGGTGCACTGGGATGACCCAGAGGGATGGTACGGGGAGGGAGGAGGGAGGGGGGTTCAGGATGGAGAACACAGGTACACCCATGGTGGATTCATGTTGCTGTATGACAAAACCAATACAATATTGTAAAGTAATTAGCCTCCAATTAAAATAAAAAAAAATTATATTAAAAAAAAACAACAACAAAATGATGCATATTTTAAAGTTTAGGTTAGTCCCATAAGCATTTTAGTTTAGGTTAGTCTCATAAACTTCAGGGTTTATTTCTATTTAGGAGAAGCAGTTTGGTTGTGTGTAAATGGACAGTGGCAGATTTTCCTTAGAGCTGCATTCCTTTGAGTATTTGAGGTTTATTTAGGTTTATAGTGAGTGGCCAGGGTGAGACTACAAAAACTGGTGGTAAATTACCCCCAAGCCTGTCCTTGAAATTGCCACTGGCTATCTCCCCTATTTCTAGTTTACTAAAAGTGTACAGGCAAAAAAAGGAAGAAAGAAATTGAAGTCGCTCAGTTGTGTCTGACTCTTTGTGATCCCATGGACTGTAGTCTACCAGGCTTCTCTGTCCATGGGATTTTCCAGGCAACAGTACTGGAGTGGGTTGCCATTTCCTTCTCCATGGGATCTTCCTGACCCAGTGATCGAACCCAGGTCTCCTGCATTGCAGGCAGACAATTTACCCTCTGAGCCACCAGGGAAGCCCAGGCAAAGAGAGGATGTTAAAATGTTGTAATTACGTATATACATGTGACATACATAAATAAAATTACATTAAAACTATATTGCTACATATGTATTATATACTACGTATAATTTATATATAGCACTTCTTCAGTATATTGTGTTTCAACACCTGAGAATGCTGTCCTTTGTTGTTATTCAGTAACTAAGTTATGTGTGACTCTTTGCAGCCCCATGGAATGTAGCCTGCCAGGGTCCTCTGTCCTCCATTGTCTCTTGGAATTTGCTCAAATTCATGTCCATTGAGTTGGTTATGCTATCTAACCATCTCATTCTCTGCCACCCTCTTCTCCTTTTGCCTTCAGTCTTTCCCAGCATCAGGATATTTTCCGATGAGTTGGCTCTTTGCATCAGGTGGCCACAGTATTGGAGCTTCAGCTTCAGTATCAGTCCTTCCAGTGAATATTCAGGGTTGATTTCCTTTACTGGTTTGATCTCCTTGTACTCCAGGGGACTCTCAAGAGTCTCTCCAGCACAAGTTTGAAAGCATCAATTCTTTGGTGCTTAGCCTTTTTTGTGGCCCAGCTCTCACATCCATAGATGAAAACTGAACAAATCCCTCTCTTCCTCATCTGTGTCATCATCAATAATTTTTCATTAGTGCTTTTTTGCATATTTGTTCATTTAAGCCATAAATTCTGTTTACTGTAGAGTCTTTTCTTATATTTTGCTAATTCTCTTTTGCATGTAAATTATTTTGCTTTCTAGTCTTCCAAAGCATTTTTGAAACTTGGCATGCTAATTTTACTTTTATTATATTCCACATTAGCTCATCAGCTTCTTGAGGGTCAGCAACTTAGGGAAATTATCTTTTGTCCTTCATCTCCAAGATAGCATCTTATTCACTCCTTCACCAAATATTTGTGGAGCTTCCTATATATCAGACCAAGATTTAGACATTGATTGCCTCAGAAATGGAGAAGGCAGTGGCACCCCACTCCAGTACTCTTGCCTGGAAAATCCCATGGACGGAGGAGCCTGGAAGGCTGCAGTCCTTGGGGTCACTGAGGGTCAGACACGACTGAGCAACTTCACTTTCACTTTTCACTTTCATGCATTGGAGAAGGAAATGGCAACCCACTCCAGTGTTCTTGCCTGGAGAATCCCAGGGACGGGGGAGCCTGGTGGGCTGCCGTCTATGGGGTGGCACAGAGTCAGACACGACTGAAGTGACTTAGCAGCAGTCTCAGAAATACGACAGTTCTGATAAAAGATTATTGGAGGCAAATTTACGAATTCATTATTGTCCTACCTAAGCTGAGTGCAGAGAGAGGGTGCCAGAGGAGACTAGTTTTCACTGTAAGACAAATGGGAACAACATTTACAAAAATGTATACTTTTGAAATGTACCAAGGAGGTCAAACATTTAGCATTAACAGCACAGGAAATAATAGAAAACAAATTCTAGATATTGACTAAAGAAGAGACACATCATCAACTATATATGCACCCCGAAATGAGAAAAAATACATATTTTCCCGGCATGAGTAGTATTAGTAAGCCTATGCAAGCACTGATCTATGGTTTTGTTCCTTGCTTTGCAGTCTAGCTCAGAAATTCACCATGGGAGTTTGTTTTGAATTCTTCTCTGTGGCTCATTTTCCACTTGGAGAATCCATTCATCCATTTGTCCACAATTCTTAGAAGCAGACAAAAGATTCAATATATCAAATGTGTCTACAGCAAATTCAAAATTGTCTCTCATCCATTTTGAGCAACACATAAATAACAAAAAAAAAAGACATTAAAAGTTTACTCTTTTTCTCTTCTTTCTCTGAACTCTCTCTTCTGGTGAAAATTATAGCTTGAAATGATTGTCTATTTAGTAGCACTGTAATAGCTGTTGGAATGTGATTGTCATTTACCTCCCATAAGTTCGGCATCCCCATGAGAAAGAGAACCTTTTTGGATTTCTAGATGTTCTTTTTCTTTGTGATACTCAATTTGTCACCTCTTGGATTTGTAATGTGCCCGCAATGAAAGGAGCTGAGCACCTTAAGTGCATCCCAGTTTTACGGTTACAGACTCCAGACTGAGTAGGCAAAACGTTTCCTTTTGAGCAGGAGTTGGTGGTTTTAGTACCTGGAAAAAAACTGAATCAACTTAGGAAAAATGAAAGCCCAAGGGAAACCAAAATGAATTAAAGATTATACTTTTCAATACTTTGGAATTCTTCCTTAACCTACCTTAAAGAAGATTCTTTTCTCCTAGATTTAGACATTTTTGTTTCAAACGCTTTTAAATTCCTGTGGATATTATTGGCTTGTTGAAATCTGACAGGACTGATACTTGCCACAGACTGAAGTGTTGCCAAACTAATTCTGAGATCTGGTTTATTTTACAGAAAATATAGTGTTTCAATGCAATTACTAATTTGTAAATCCAGAAAAGAGTAACGGAGCTCACCGTTGCTGGATAATAAAATAAAATTNCTCCCTCCCTCTCTCCCCCAGAGTCCAACAGTTCACTCTATAGATCTGAGTCTCTTTTGTTGTCTCGCATACACATTATGTCATTTTAAAAAAACAGTGTATTATATTTTTCCTCCTTCCTTTTAAAAGATAGAAGGGGGAAATCCTAATCAAATGAATGTATGTGTGTCTGATAGCACCATAAACAATGATGGGAAGCCATTCTCCCATTATTCTGTGGCCCAAACTGTGGTTTGAAAGAATTTAAGCACCAGATATTGTAGAGGTCTTCTTTGCTTGACTTTTTCTTTTAATCACTAGAACATTGTTACTCTTTGTATTTAATATTTTTTGGCCATACTGCATAGCACAGGGATTCAACTCATGCCTTCTGCAGTGGAAATTCAGAGGCCTAACTACTAGACTGCCAAGAAAGTCCCTTTTCTTAACTGTTTGCATCACATTTACTTAGAATTTCAACAATTTCTGGTACTCGCATCATGTTTTCGGTCGTTATTTTCTTATGCTAGTTGGCCTAGTAGTGTCCATCCTTCGTATGTCCTTAGGGTAGGGAACAAACATCTGCAAGTGTTATTCCTATGTAATTTACCCTCTCCCCAAGTTTACAGGCTTAAAATATCCATGTCATAGAAAAGGACCTACCAGGGTTTGGTATTTTTCTTGGTTTTAAAATGACAGTTCATCATACTATTGTTTCTTTGTTTGTTTTGGTCTAGAGCTAGAAAGTGGCAATTTTAAAATATCATTTTCAGGTGTCATTACGTTAGTGAAATGCTGATAGCTTCCCCAGCTCTGGCGTCATTAGCTGGCATCATCTGAAACGAGGTAGGATAATTTAGATTTAATATAATCATTAATTTTATTTTCTGTTTAAAATCATCCATTGATATTTCAAATGACTTTTAACTGTGCACAGAAGTTTAGAAAGAGGATTATAAAGAAAGGGAAAAAATATATTTATTTCCACCTAATTAGCTCATTTTCAATGACTTTTTTTTCCAGATTAGTCAAGAATTTAGATCTCTTTCAATAAGTGATATTTTATATACAGTTGATGAGATTCAAAACTGACTATCCATTTCAGAGATTTGAAGTCAAACTTTTCATTTGCTTTTCTGTAAAAGAGAGTGTTAACAGGTCACCTCCATATTGGTGCCAAAATACGTTTTAAAAATGATGATGTTTTAGTTTTTCCTTGGGTTTTATCATTTTAATTTGGACATTCATCATTTGTGCCTTCTCTATTAAGTATTTGATTAAAAGTAAATCAACTAACAAAGCTTGTCAGCTAGACAACTTCCTTGTCAGCAAGCATTGACAATGATGAACAGTTTGAAGCTCTTCTTACAAACCTCCTAGCCATATTTTAATCAGTGCACTTTAGGCAACATACTCACCAAGCTGTTGTGATAGTCTTGTCAGTAGTCTCTGATCTACCCAGGAAAGCCGCCTAGAAAAGGTGATAACTGAGCTAAAATTTAATGAATGAGATTTTGAGGCTGGAGTTTATGGAGTGGGAGTGGACCTGGTGTGATCACCAAGAGGCCAAGCCAGCTAGAAACAGAGTAAAAGTTAATCAGAATTTTAGAAGATGACATCAGAGAGATGGGGGCAGGATTTGGAGACCACATAGAGTTTTATAGACTGTGGTGGAGGTGTGTATTTTATTCTGTGCCTGATGAAAATTCATTGGAGATTTATTTTATTCTATCATTTTCATAGGCTTCCCTGGTGGCTCAGATGGTAAAGAACTTACTGTCAGTGCAGGAGACCCGGGTTAGATCATTTGCTTATTTATTGATGAGAGGACGTAGCACGATCTGAGAAGTGTACATGTTCTTAGTCGTGTCTGTCTCTTTGTGACCTCATGGACTGTAGCCCGCCAGGCTCCTCTGTCCATGAAATTTTCCTGGCAAGAATACTGGAGTGGGTTGTCATTTCCTAGTCAAGGGGATCTTCCTGACCCAGGGATCAAACCTGCATCTCTTGAGTCTCCTGAATTGGCAGGTGGATTCTTTTACCACTAAGCCACCTAGGAATTTAACACGATCTGACTTTTAATTAAGGCGTTAGAAATAGGAACTATGTGAAAATATTCTGTAGGATTTCAAGGATGGCAACATTGAGTAAGTTGCAATAGTCAAGTGAGAGATGATGGTTTTTCACACTAAGATGGTAGCATCTTAGTGGTAAGCAAGCAGTGGTAAGTAGTAGTCATTCTGATTCAACAATAAGGGCCAATGGGATAAATAAAAGTGTTAAATTTACCAAAAAAAAGTTAATTTTTAAAAACTACATTTTCTATAGAAAGTCAATCAAAACAGCAAACAATGAATGAAGAAGGAAGTACCAAAAGAAATAAACCAGGATTCAGACAAAGTTGAATTTAAAATATAGAGCTTTATTCAGGAGCAATAAATAGCAAGAGTTGAAGATGAAGAGTGAAATATAAAATAAAGTACCATTAACTCATATGTGCCAGGAGCTCTGAGAAGTACAAAGAGGATGTAGAAAGTTCAATAAACTTCCCTAGGACATGCTGTTTTTGTTTTTGTTTTTCCTTTTTTTCCTATCCAAGTAAAATACACCAAATGTTCAACCAAAAACCTAGGAACCCCTATCACTCACCTAGGAATCCCTATCACTCTTTTCCTCACCTTCCACTTCCATTTCTTTATTAAGGCTTGTTGGTTCAACCGTCAAATTGAATCTTAAATGATTCCACTTTATCTTTATCTCTAACAAGCTAGTTCAAGACAATATCATCTTTCATCTGAACTTCATTTCCTACAAACTGTTTTTTCTTTTTTATATTTTGAACACCCAGTTATACATTATCTCCATAATAGCTTGAATAATCTTTTGAAAGCATTAATCATTCCACGTCAAATCTCGATGACTTATTTCACTTAGTATAAAATCCATAAATTTATTATGACTTATAATTTTCTGCAAGATCTAGTTCTTTCTGTAATTTTAATCCTATATATTGGCAGCCTCCCCCATATGGGAATAAAGGAAAAACAAAAAAACATTTTAAAAAGTGAAAAATATTAATCCTCAAGAACAAAGAGAATAACTAATAAATATTAGCAAGTGAGTTCAACAAAGTTTTTTTTTTTTAAGTTTTACTTTATTTTACTTTACAATTTAGGTATTGTACTGTATATACTGTATTTATGTACTATATTGGTTTTGCCATACACTGACATGAATCCGCCACGGGTGTACACGAATTCCCAATCCTGAACCCCCCTCCCACGTCCCACCCCATATCATCTCTCTGGATCATCCCCGTGCACCAGCCCCAAGCATCCTGTATCCTGNTAAAGTTTCAGCACCAATCACGATGGGGTTAAACACTAACACTGATAGACTTGGTCCTGTTCCCCTGCTTCTCCCCTCCCCCACTTTCCTGCTCTCCTCCGCCTCTGAAACTTAGGATTGGAGACACAAGTAGAAGACAGGGGTAAGGATGAGGCTGAATATTGTTGTATTGATTCACAGTAATCTATGTGAATATCAATATATAGATAGAGATATGTTGCAAGGTGCCAAGGAGTTGCGAGAAGTTCAGGACAGTTAATGCTCAAGAGAACCTCTCTCCGTGATTGTTGTTGTTCCTTCGCTCGGTAGTCTCCCACTCTTGGCAACTCCAGGGACTGCAGCACAGCAGGCTTCCCTGTCCATCACCGTCTTCTGGAGTTTGCTCAGACTCCTGTGCATTGAGTCAGTGAAGAATGTGGTTGAAGGACAGGACATAATTCAAAGAATCAGGAGCAAATGTTTGGAAATGTTATGACTAAGTTTAGTTCAGTTCAGTTGCTCAGTCGTGTCTGACTCTTTGCGACCCCATGAATCGCAGCACACCAGGCCTCCCTGTCCATCACCAAATCCCAGAGTTTACCCAAACTCATGTCCATTGAGTCGGTGATGTCATCCAACCAACTCATCTTCCGTTGTCCCCTTCTCCTCTTGCCCTCAATCTTTCCCAGCATCAGGGTCTTTTCCAATGAGTCAGCTCTTTGCACCAGATGGCCAAAGTATTGGAGTTTCAGCTTCATCAGTCCTTCCAATGAACACCCAGGACTGATCTCCTTTAGGATGGACCAGTTGGATCTCCTTGCAGTCCAAGGGACTCTCAAGAGTCTTCTCCAACACCACAGTTCAAAAGCATTAATTCTTCTGTGCTCAGCTTTCTTTATAGTCCATCTCTCACATCCATACATGACCACTGGAAAAATCTAGCCTTGACTAGATGGACCTTTGTTGACAAAGTAATGTTTTTGCTTTTTAATACGCTGTCTAGGTTGGTTATAACTTTCCTTCCAAGGAGTAAGCGTCTTTTAATTTCATGGCTGCAGTCACAATCTGCAGTGATTTTGGAGCCCCCCAAAATAAAGTCTGACACTGTTTCCACTGTTTCCCCATCTATTTCCCATGAAGTGATGGGACCAGATGCCATGTTCTTAGTTTTATGAATGTTGAGCTTTAAGCCAGCTTTTTCATCTCCTCTTTAATTTTCATCAAGAGGCTTTTTATTTCTTCTTCACTCTCTGCCATAAGGGTGGTATCATCTGCATATCTGAGGTTATTGATATTTCTCCCAGCAATCTTGATTCCAGCTTGTGCTTCATCCAGCCCAGCATGTCTCATGATGTACTCTGCATATAAGTTAAATAAGCAGGGTGACAATATACAGCCTTGACGTACTCTTTTTCCTATTTGGAACCAGTCTGTTGTTCCATGTCCAGTTCTAACTGTTGCTTTACATGTTAGTTAATATTTAAAACATAAATAATGTGCACAACTTAATAATAAAAAGGCCAAAAGTGCAGTGGAGAAAAAATTAAAAGTATGCATAGATCATATACCAAATTGACAAGGAAGTGGCCAAAAAAATTATACCTTCAATCTATCAATAATAAAAATTGTAAATGAAGCAACATGACAGCTTCTTGGCTCAGAGAAAATTTAACAACTTATTTTAGTGTGTTGAGGGGAATGGCAATGCCAATATTCATAGGCACCATCTCCACAAAAGCAGTTTGGCAGCATGAATCAGCTTTGAAATGGACTTATACTTTGACTGAAGTGTTATTATTAAGAAAGATTAAGTTCTTAAATGACATTGAAACATTTTTATTGAAACATAGTCTGTAATATGAAAAAAATGTTCATTATTACAGATGACTAAAACTATACAGTAAAATAAAATGCAGCCTTAAATATGATAATAAATGAGAAAAAACCTGTAATAGAACAATGTCAAGAAAGATACCAAAAAACAATATCCTTACTTTGCAAAATTATTAATGTATGAAATTTGATCTTCGTAAGCATGGTGGTACTTTGCAGTTATACAGAGTAATTTAGTGGTAGTTGCTCAAATAGGTGAGATTGTAAGTCATTTGTGTTTCTTCCTGTTTGTTGGTATGTCTTTTTATATTTTTCTCCTGTGAATACCTGCTACGTTTAAAATAAAAAATTGCAAATCGTAATATTCATATCAGAGCATCATGTATAGTCTCATTGACATTTGAAAAGTGCCCTCAGGGTTTTTCTTTTTTTCTTTTGGAGATATTTTGTAATGGGCATGAGAATTCCATTTGTAAAAAGTAACTTGTCTGTAAGTTACTGTACCCTTCTTTATAAAGCATCTGGGTCACTGATTAGCTAAGAAACTCTTAGAATAGAACACTGTCACTTTTTAAGTTATAATGTAACCATGTGTAATATACCTGCCACTAAATAAGTATAGCTAGTGTTTCAACCTTGATTTTGTAAGGTTTTTTCCCTTGACTTAGCTCAGGGATATCTGTTTCTCCACCAAGATAAATCAGTTACATTATTGAGGTTCAAGTATTTATAGCTCATCATATCTCGAATTGGCTTCATATAAAAAATAGAAAATGGGGGGGAGGGGAGAACAACAAAAAACATCTCATTTGACGGATTGGGAAACATCTTTAATTGAAAACCCTGTTCCTTGCCCACACTTGGTGAATCACTTAGTGCGCTCATCCCATGCCTCTTCTCTGAGAATTAGGGCTTTATATTTAGCACAGTCGCTAGATTCAGACTCAGGCTGATCAGTTCTTGTCTCTGTGGGTTTCTACAATTAACTGCAATCAACCCCACACTATTAAGGATGACATTGCTGCTCTTCTTAGAATCTGTGTTGGAAATGTAAGGAAATTTATAAACCATTTTATTTAATCCCTCATAGTATACAGAAGAAAATGGATCCAGATGAGATACAAGAATCCTCCTGTTTCTCGGTCGGCAATTCAACTGTCCCCACAGCACCGACCCTGACCTTGTGTTAAATAAAGCCTCTTCATGCCCAGTGAAAGTGAAAGTCACTCAGTTGTGTCTGACTCCTTGCAACTCCCATGGACTATACAGTCCATGGAATTCTCCAGGCCAGAATACTGGAGTGAGTAACCTTTCCCTTCCCCAGGGGATCTTCCCAACCCAGAGATTGAACCCAGGTCTCCCGCCTTGCAGGCAGATTCTTTACCAGCTGAACCACCAGGGAAGCCAGGAAGTCAGCAAATCTTTCTTCCTAATTTAGGACAGGGAAAGTTGGATTCAAGGGGAGACACGGGGAGGGTTTTTATACCAGTAAAACAAAAATGATACTGTTCATATTGTTCTTTTGTTCCTTCTTTCTTCCTCTCTTTTTTTCAAACTTCAATATACTCTTTTTACTACCCTGTAGAATCAGAAGCATGTCTGTGCCCTAAGGCTGAATCTACCAGACACAGAAAAGCTCAGAGAAACTTCTTCC
>SJYQ01000969.1:862927-895926 GCA_006410935.1 Redunca redunca
ACCCAGGGATTGAACCCAGGTCTCCTGCATTGTAGACAGACTATTTGTAAATTTTTAGGATAATTATCAACACTGTGAACACCTCTAACAAGTTCCTTTCATAGATACGTGTTGAAAGACTTCAGAGTATTTAAACTTTTATGATGCGGTGATTAATCAAATAACCTTTATTTATAACTTTTGTTGTTGCCTTGTAGTGTCATAATATAAGCTGCATATTACCTTTTGTTGATTCAATAGTAGCAATGCTGTGCGTGCTCAGCTGTGTCTGACTCTTTGCGACCCCATGGACTGTAGCCCGCTGGGCTCCTCTTGTCCATGAAATTTTTCAGGCAAAAATATTGGAGGGGGTTGCTTTTTCCTATCCAGCAGATCATCAAAAGAGCAAAGAGTATATTTGAAGAAGATGTTCGTATGATTTACTCCTTAGACTGAGAAAATATCTGAGAGCCTAGTTTTCTGTTTGTTATTCATCTCTTTCTCTTAATGAAGTCCTGCTTTCAGTATGTTCTAAAACAGAGTCCAAATTGGTCACTCTCACCCCGTTGCATGTTACCTGTGTTTACTTTTCCTTGTAACTCTGGAGTTGAATCCTGTGACAGAGAGGGTGTATGGTCTGAAAAGTCTAAATAGTCATTGTTTGAATCTCTACAGAAGAAAATAAAATTAAAGACGGCGTCAGTCTCTGATGTAAGAGAACTTTTGTTGCAATTTGTTTCTCAGTGTCAGAATAGTTTCTGTCCATCTTATTGTTCATCTGTTTCTTTGTTTCTTATTTCTTTATTTTGCACCTGAACTTTCTCTCAGTGCTTTGAGGTAACTTTTAATCTGATAGAAAACATAATCTTTATAGAGGGACTAATCAAGAAATTGATGTTTTTCCCCATATTTTAAAATTGAAACATTCTGAAATATAATTTTACATTGTAGTTAAATGGCAGAAGTGCTTAATAAAATATGCCATTTATTTCAATATAGCAATTGCATATGTTATTTTGAGTTTATAATTGCATTTTTGAGTTTATAATTGCACATGTTATATTAGCAAATGTAAGAGAACTCTTTTTTTTTTGATGAGACATTGAACCAAATACTTAATTACAACTTTGTGCATCTGATTTTTGAAAGCGTTATCCACAGACTACCCAGAGACTCTGTACATTACAGAACTGTTTTGATTTGCAGTGCATATGCTGATGGTTCCAAGTCCCAGGGGACTTTTTGCCTATCATCATACAGCCTCTGGCTCTGTAATTCATGGCATCATGCTGTGTGTGTTGGCCCAGAAGATAGAAGAATCAGCCCTGATGTTACCAGGCATGAGAGGAAGTGTGGTGGACAGGAAATAGGAATAAGACAATGGTTAGAGCCAACTGCTTAAAATATATTACTTTGCAAATTAAAAAACATACAAGCAAACAAAAATGGCTAATAGAATACATTGCTAGAGCCTCTTGGTGGATCTTTAAACACCATGCAAGTGAGGGTTTTAAAGCTTCCTTTTCCCTCCATCTTTATATCCGTCTTTGCTATCAGCATACACAAAGAAGGGTAAAATGAATTTAAAAGCCAGTCAGAGAATATAAAGCCTAGATTAGCAAACTATTTTATCATGATCTTAAAACGGAAATAAATGAAACTGTTAATATGCATGCAAACTTCCACCCAGAGTGTCGCCCCTCCGCTGGCGTGGCCATCAGATCACGTTTCTTCCTGGGTCTTAGCCTCTCTTATTTTCTGAACTGTTTGATGCTTGGGTGTTTTCTGGTCCTAAGCTTTTGCCTCAGCCTCCTCTCTGACTCCTCTTCTGTGCTTGGCAAACTTGAATGGTCCAGAACCTTTGATTTTCATTACCACTGTCCTTTTCACCGGTTCACCTTTACATAGCCTTGCTTTTGAAATTTACCAGCTTACACATATTCTTTAAGGTTCTGGCAAAAGTGAAGCAATCAATACGCCTGCATTGGTCCATTGTAAATATTTCTGCCAAGGCCTCTGAATGTCTTGTTTTCTCTTTTCAGTCATTTTACAGTTAAGTCAGTAGACTGAGGCTGTGTGAAGTTCAGGCCTCAGTTTCCAAATCCGTTCTTTAAAGAAGAGAATTATTATGTTCCCTGTGCCCGTTTAGCTTGAATTGAGTGACTTAGGACCTGATGAGGGCTCCTAATGTTTCTCCCTGTCCAAGGCCCTTTATATGAGGCAGGACTGAAACAAGAAAAATGAAGAGCCTCTAGCCCAGAGAAAGGAAATGAGTACAATGTTTTCATTATTATTTTTTACATACTTAAAATGTACATCATTCTTATCAATCACTTATTAAATAAGGAAAAGAGCAATGACATTCTGATGATGATATGTGTGGGAAATTTGGTAAAAATTCATGTCCAGTACACTATTAATAGGTCCCAAAGATAAAAACCTACCTTACTGTTGTTAACAGTGATCTTTTCATAGGTATCAGAGTCTCACATGAGCCAGATTTCCGAAGTTCATTGGAAAATTTTGCTTGTATATAAAAACAGGTACATGCAGCAACTTTCTGGAACAATTATGTTATCCATGGGCATTTATATATGGTTTAACTTTGTTTGAAAATGCTGATAAAAGACTTAGGATGCATGATTAATAACCTTCTAACCTGGGTATTTGTAATTTCACCATTCTTTATTCAGGAAACACCCCTTTTCCTTTTTAACCATTTTGAAAGGGTATTTATAAGAGCATAGAGGTTGAAGATATTCAGTTGATTTATTTTTCATACTTTTAATACCACATTTTTTCCCTCTGTGGATTCTCTAGAATTTCTCAATGTGTAAATCCTTATCTTCATAGCACCCTTTAAACGGAAAAGCAAGCTTATATGTTTATCATAAATGACTGCGCTCTGGGAGGATGGTTGATCTGTATTGGTGGTTAAGATTATATTCATTGGAATATGAAATTACTTCTGTTGACTCTCTTGAAAGTAAGTCAACAGACCACAGAATGTTTCAGCTCTTAAGGCTGCTTTCAGCTAAGGCAGAATCTGGGTAAAGAATAAGACATCACAAGTGGTCAGTATGACTTTGAGTGATTGCTAAGTCATACCTGACTCTTTGCAACCCCATGGACTGTAGCCTGTCAGCCTCCTGTGTCCATGGAATTCTCCAGGCAAGATTACTGGAGTGGGTTGCCGATTCCTTTTTCACAGTATGACTTTAGATCTGAGTAAATCAGTGCTACGTGTGTGCATGCTGTCTCTTCAGTCGTGTCTGACTCTTTGCGACCCACTGGACTGTAGCCCACCAGGCTCCTCTGTCCATGAGATTTCCCAGGCAAGAATACAGGAGAGGGTTGTCATGTCCTGCTGCAGGGGATCTTCCCAACCCAAGGATCGAATCCCTTGTCTCTTGTGTCTCCTGCATTGAAAGGTAGGTTCTTTACCACTAGCACCACCTGGGAAGCCCTGAGTAAATCAGTAACAGATAATAAAGACACATGCAGCTGGTCTTGTGAACATTTTTGCTGCTCTGCTGCTGCTGCTAAGTCACTTCAGCCATGTCCGACTCTGTGCGACCCCAGAGATGGCAGCCCACCAGGCTCCCCCATCCCTGGGATTCTCCAGGCAAGAACACTGGAGTGGGTTGCCATTTCCTTCTCCAATGCATGAAAGTGAAAAGTGAAAGGGAAGTCACTCAGTCATGTCCAACTCTTAGCGACCCCATGGACTGCAGCCCACCAGGCTCCTCCGTCCATGGGATTTTCCAGGCAAGAGTACTAGAGTGGGGTGCCATTGCCTTCTCCAGGCAGTATAAATCTCAAGGAACAAATACTGTTTCAAGGGTTAGAATCAATATGATATGCTGGAAAGAGTATGTACTTTGGAGTAACATATGTGTCTGTCACTAGCTGTGGGTCTTAGAGTACTTTCCTACCTTCATGTGGTTTTTAAGAGCAAGGTTTCTGATTTGTTTCCAAGCTTCATTGGCTGGCTCTTTGAGCTTCAGATAATAACTGTGATGTTTAGTTCTGTGTGTCAATTTCAGTGAACTATAGGGGGCCCAGATATTTGAACCAATATGAGTGTTTCTGCAAAGGTTTGTTTTTGGTTTTTGGATGAAATTAACATTTAAAGTGTTAGACTGAATAAAGCAGATTGCCTTCCCTAATAAAGGCCTTGCTGTTGTTTTTAGTCAATAAATCACATGAAACACTTGGTAACCCCATGGACTACAGCATGCCAGGCTTCCCTGTCCTTCAGTATCTCCCAGAGCTTGCTCAAACTCACGTCCTTTGAGTCAGTGATGCCATCCAACCATCTCACCCTTTGTCGCCCCATTCTCCTAGGTAGGCCTGGACTACCCCAAGTATGAGAAAATTCTTCCTGCCTCGTGGTCTTTGAGCTGAGGCATTGGTTTTCCTTCACCGTGAGTTCTCTAGCCTTTGGACCGGAATTATTATTGGTTCTGTCTCTCTGGAGAAGTTTGACTGATACATTAACTTAAGTGAATCTCCTCATGTTTAAAGAGAATGTGATAGGAACACTGTTTTAGAGGATTGTTGAATAGGTAAAACAAAATAAAACACAGGGTTCTGTATAAAATTCTGGTGTTTGGTATTCCGTCAATAAATGCTATTATTTATTTACTTTTTCTTTTCTGGAAACTAGAGGATAAACTTCTGGAAACTAGAGGATAAAGGTTTATAATAAAGATGGGAAATCATGTTTTAATGTATAAAGCAATGCCTTGTACAGCATATGTGATCAAATATTATATTCCCTGCTAAACAAAAGTCTTTATTAAATTTCTTTTCCCTTGCCCTAAAGTGGCTGTGAACTTGTTGAATATAAAAATGTCATATTCATTTCTTCATTCTCCACGCCTCGTATGGTGCTGAAAAAAAGCTAGTAAATGCTGAATAGACTAACAGTCTCACCTGTAGTATTAAAGTCACCACATGACAGAGAAGTGACTTTGAAAAAGATAACTTCAGGATACAAAAAGTGAATAAACTAACAATCATAATCTTATCCAAAGCTTCAAAATATTAAGTGAAATATAAATATTAGTATAGACATGACTACCCAGTTGTTTGCCTTGACATTAATTGAATTTAGTAACCTGCTCAGAGGCAGTTTTGAGGGCTGAAACAATCTGTCTCTTGGTTGTATATTTTTAAAATAGCTAAAACTCTTCATCACTAATGTCTATATCAGTGGTAAAGTATAAGAATTATCAATGTCATTTTGAAGGGAAGGCTTTGTTATTAGCAGTAGGAGATGAATCTGCCAGGAACCTTCTCACCCAGTATCACGCATATGGAAATGCAATGAAAGACCACTAGTTTCGCCTATATATTGTTTCTAGTTTTTGTCACTAGTTTTAAAGAATCAACTGTTATGATGCTGCCGTATGATATGTTATTAAACTTTCCAAGTAAGATCAATTATTACTTCACTTGTTCCTTTTTTTCTTAAATCGCTGCACTGATTGCATTCTTGTTTCCTGCTTTGAAATTTTATTTTGCATTTATATGCCTTTGCAATAAAATTTCATTAATTTATAATCCAACATATAATGGTTTCTTCTAGCATTTAATAAAATGGCATTAAGAGTAATTGTTTTTTTTTTTCTTCTAAAATTAGAATGTTGCATTGATGGGCCACACAGTGGGCACATCTTACTTTTGGGGGCACATTTTACACTTTGAAATGTATGCTTTGTTGCAGCAGAATGATTATGACCAATGTAATGGAAATGCTATGCTAATGATGGCTCCTTAAACTTGGAAAGAGTGCATAGATGAAAACAGTCTTTGTATATGTTTTCAAGTGACTTGAAAGAGGCAAAAAATTATATGTATGGGAAAAAAAGGAAGGCATACTTCCTTACATAAAAATATTTTACATCTGAAAGAGAACTGTTTAATCAATCAGTAACTTGACAGATTCCTTCCCTCATAAAAGATGCTTTGCTGTTATAACTGGTAGATCTAATGGACTTAAAAAAAATTTTTTCCCAACCTTTGTCTTGTCTTTTCAGAATGTTTTTACTTATCTTGTTTTATCAATGCAAAAGTTTTTTAGTGTAATTGATCAGTATCTTCTTTTATGATGTGTGTTAACAGCTCACAAGAAAAATCCTCTGTTCAAATATCAAAAAGACACTGTTTTCTTCTCAAACTTAAAACACCACTTATACAACTTTAATTGGCCTGAATTTATTTTAGTATATGGTGCAAAATACAGGTCTAGCTTTATTTTTTATCTGTGCATACCAAACTGTCACAGAAACATTTACTAAATAGTCCATTAAGGCTTTACTAATTTGCACTACCACCTTGTCACACTAAGCTCTCCAGTGCCAGTCCAAGGAGTGATGAAGGGCTTGCTAGACTTTTGCTGACCAAAACAAAAATGGAGATTTTAAAATCTCCTGGTAATTTAACCGTGATTGACAATTCTGGTTTTGTGGGTGGACCTGCCACCTGATGTTATACAACTTTATTCAGCAGCCAAATAATGTTAGTGGTGTTCTTTGGCATTGCCCTTCTTTGGGATTGGAATGAACACTGACCTTTGCCAGTCCTGTGGCCACTGCTGAGTTTTCCAAATTTGCTGCCATATTGAGTGTGGCACTTTCACATCATCCTCTTTTAGGATTTGATATAGCTCAGCTGGAATCCTATCACCCCCACTAGCCTTCTAGTGATGCTTCCTAAGGCCCACTTGACTTCTCCAAGATGACTGGCTCTAGGTGAGTGATCACACCATTGTGGTTATCTGGGTCATTAAGATATTTTTCCATGCAGTTCTTCTGTGTATTCTTGCCACCTCTTCTTAATATCTTCTGCTTCTGTTAGGTCCATACCATGTCTGTCCTTTATTGTGCCTATCTTTGCATGAAATGTTCCCTTGGTATCTCTGATTTTCTTGAAGAGATCTCTTGTCTTTCTCTTTCTATTGTTTTCCTCTATTTCTTTTCACTGATCGCTGAGGAAGGCTTTCTTATCTCTCCTTGCTGTTCTTTGGAACTCTGCATTTAGATGGGTATATCTTTCCTTTTCTCCTTTGCCTTTTGCTTCTCTTCTTTTCTCAGCTATTTTTAAGGCCACCTCAGACAACCATTTTGCCTTTTTGCCTTTTTTTTTCCTCAGGGATGGTTTTGATGCTGCCTTTACTCTTTAATCTTTGTCTTTACCGCTTGTTTTTTGCCACTTTTGTTATTATAATCATATATAATGGCCTACTTCACAGAATCCTGCCTCTCTGCCTGACTGTTAAGCTAAAGTGCCTTTGTTCAGAACCCTGCCCACCAGTAGATGGCAGGAAGGAAGAAATTAACACATCCCCTTGCCTGAGGCTTGTCATTCTAGGAGACATTTGCAAGTTTAAATGGCCTTTTTACTTAGTTTCCTCACCTTCCCTCATCTCTGGTCCATAAAAGGGCCTGAAATCCAGACCCCGTACAAGACTGCTATTTTGAGACATTAGTCTGCCATCTTGGTCAGCATGCTTTCCGAATAAAATTATATTCCCTGTCTCAGCAACTCGTCTCTTGGATTCATTGGACTCTTTTGTGATGAGCATAGTGAGCTTGGACTTGGTAACAAGTGATTTCTTGCCCTGACAAAATACAGTGTCCCAACAGCTGTATTGGGACACGGCTGCCACAGCCTTAATCTTATCTCCTGGTGGCTCACACTCCCACTGTGTTCTCTTACCGGACCCCTATTCAACTCTTGATTACTTGGTGCTGTTGCCAAGAAGTATTTCCTTTTTAGTGGCTGGTAATATCCATCTGCTTTTGCTAAATCCTATGCATATCCTAGAAACTTAAGCCTGTTTATCCACAAAGTTGTAGGGCTTTTACTTCAAAAGCTGTTTGGAATTTTCTTGCCACAGAGATCTATATATCACATAAAAATGTCTGAAAATATTAGTCATTCTGTGTCCTACTCCTATAAAAAAAGGAAAGACACTAGGGGGGGAAATCTTGTTTCCCAACCAGAAGTGTATTTTTTGTAGACTTTGAGCTACTTGAATCATAGTCATTCCCCAGGGTGAACCAGACAAAGAGTATTATTATTGTGTTAAGTTAACAAGCAATTTTAAATATGAAAATTTAAATTTAAATATGAAAATGTTATCTTATATTATAGAAGCAAGATTACATCAAATATATCATAGAAGTGTGCTGTCAACTGAAAAAAAATGCAGAACTTGGGGGCTTTGAGTTAAGTTTTATTTGGGCAAGAATGAGAACTATAGTGCAAGAGATAGTCATTTCAGGTGTGTTGAAGGTCAGCATCTACAGTGGTTAATGATCTAACCTTTGTAGAGGCAGGTGGCAAGAGACAATTTTTAGTCAGCAGTATATTCTATAGAGGTTGAGACGATTAGATAGCATCATGACTCAATGACATGGATTGGAGCAAACTCCAGAAGGTAGTGGAAGACAAAGGAGCCTGGGGTCCATGGGGTCACAAAGAGTCAGATACAACTTAGACATTAAACAGCAACACATTTTAGGAGAACTCCAGAAATAATTTTTAAACCATGTTATATTTATTATCTGAAAATGCATTATTCCTTCACTATTCTTTGTTGAAAGAGATCTATGGAACTTGGAATGACTTTTTTGCATTTAATATTTAGTTTTGGTTTTGTTTTCTCATAGCAGGTCAATTTATGTAGTGTAGAATATAAGAGAGAAGTCTGATGGAGATTTCTCAATACATTGCCTTTGGCAGTTAAGGTGGCTACTCACTATTAAATACATTAGTCATCTCAGTAAATAGTCGGTAGCTGATAGGTTGATAATTCACACACTATGGAACACGAGCCATGACTGATAGGTTTCTATCCCTTCTTATTAAGTGTGGGTCTTTCTTTCTACTGATAGCTTTCTTCCTCCAAATCCAACTCGTATACCCAATCCCAGCCCAGATTATTTTGAAAATGAAATAGATCCCAGAGGTCATTTATCTTCTAGCTGAGGCAAAGCTGTGATACAAGTGTTTTAAGGATATTTTTAACTTTCTCCTTTGTTTGTTTTGCTTTCTGTACAGTCTTGATGTTCAGAAATGTAGTGATTTAACTTGGTTATACATCCCAGCAGAGATAGTATGCACTGCCCTTCATTAGAATCTATTTAGTGCATAACTAGTTATATACTAATGGTTGTATAAGTATCTACAGGCTTTCAACATGTTTCCTTCCGCTTACTGGAAATATCATCTTTACTCTTTTATTTATCCACTAGTTAGCTTGTGTCTCTTGGATCTGAGTGAAGAAAGAGAAAGTGCTTCCTTCCTTCTTCATTCTGTTTCAGCTGGGCTCAAAGCCAAAAGTACATTGCAATCTGTAATTATCTTTCTTTGCTGCCTGTGCTAGCAAAGAGAAATTTTAAATAGACTCTACCAAAAGAGTGCGGCATCAGAAAATAGACAATATTATGAATACAGAATTAATTCGTTCCTTTTTCTACTTAGGGCAATTTCTGGGACTTCTTCTTTTGGGTTATAGATTTCTATGTATTTTAAGTAATATCACCCAGAAGACTGAAGGAATGTGAGTGTCCTCCCATGTAAGCAACTAAAAGGCTGACATTTGGGTAAAGATAAATGACATCAGTGGTTAAATGAATTTGGAAGAGTAATGTAACAAGAAAAGTGTAGGGGGAATTTATCTCATAAGTGAATTTAACTATATGCCCACTGAAAGAAAGGGGGTAAAAGAAAACATATTTAATTAAGCAGACCCCTTGACTTTGAACTCCACTCTATAAGCATGTACCCTAACAGTAAATGCATTGAAATCTGAAAAACTTATTACAGATATGCCTAAAGCCATGAGATAAATGTGCAATTGACTTTAAAATTTCCCAGGCCATAGAAAAGAAAATAAAGTTTCTTGCCTAAACAGCTGGGAAAGAGGAGAGTGAAGTTATTCTTGACTTTTTTAGGATAGACAGTGAAAGATTACCTGCAGGCCATAGAAAGTCAATTAATAATGAGTTGATGGATCTATACGTGTGTATAGAAAACCATGTATACAGTATTTTTTACATATATTTATATACATATATATATATATATATATATATAAAATGTGTGATTTAGTGAAAATTTCAAGAGTGGTTTGGATATATAGAATTTATACTTAGGCACAACAATTGGACTCTAGCCTGAATGTAAGATACGTTACCGAATAAACATATTTTGGGTGTTATCTATTCATTTGGCCTCTACTGCATGGTACTGTCAGAGAATAATTAGGGAGGGACCAGAAACTATCATTTACTGGGATTCTAACATGCGCCTGAGGAGTTTTGCAGAGTTACCTGGTTAAGGAGCTGCTAACTGTGTGTGGAGTAAGGATAAATACACTTCACTGAGAAAACGATGTTTGATCTCTCACCAGAAATCCAAGTAGGAATTATCCAGGTGGGTGAAAGAGTAAGTTTTGTTCTCAAACATCAGGTGTAAAATACAGCAAAAATAGTGCAACTAAATTTGTTGTTTTTGTTGTTATATAATGATGCTTTCTTTTTTTAGCACATTTGTATATATTTTAAATTAATTATTATCTCAGTTATTGTCATCTATCTTATATATCTGCAAATTTAGACTGTTGCCTGTCATGTTGTAGGTATCCAATTAAAATTAATTAAAGGAATCAACAAATGAAATAGAAAAACTGCTCCTCATTAGGCTTCTTAAGCTTACATATAGAAATCCTCTCCTCATTATTTTTCTTAGTTTAATTCAACACTGAGAAGACTGACTTTCCATCATACTGTGTGTTTTCCCACATGATTTTTATGGCTTTTTGAATCAGAACCATGACTTCTTTTATAATCTAAAGAGAGAAAAGAATCAGATCTTCTTTTCATTGCTATGACCCTACTCAAAGTGGGATATACCATACCAAGTCAAGATAACAAAGGCAAAGCTATTAAGAGAAAGAAAGAAATACAAGTTAAAATCAGATTTCCAGACAGGGTATAAAATAAGGAGATCATAATCAAGGTGAAGCAAAGGCTTTGCTGACTTTTAAAAAACGGCACGACATTAGAACTGCAAGTCGTTTTATTTGGGGCAAAATGAGGACTGTAGCTCAGGAGACAGCATTTCAGATAGCACTGAGAAATTTCTCCAAAGTGGTAGGGAGAAGATCAGTAAATATGTCTTTTTGGTGAAGGGGGAGTTCATGCAATCAAGCACATATTTTTTGCAGAAGGTTTCTGCTAGTAATGAGGTGCAGTTGTCACCATGAAGGACTTTGGTGCTTGTCTGCATATGAGGAGACGGGGCTTTCCAGGTGGCTCAGTGGTCCAGAATCTGCCTACCAGTGCGGGAGACACAGGAGATGTGGGTTTGATCCCTGGGTCGGGAAGATCCCCTGGAGGAGAAAATGGCAGCCCACTCCAGCATCCGTGCCTGGAAGGGACAGAGAAGCCTGGCGAGCTATAATCCCTGGGGTCGAAAAGAGTCGGATGTGACTGAGAGGCTGAGCACAGATGTGAAGACATAAAAGAATCGGGCTCACACAACTGCCTCTTGAAAATATCTACGTGAAGAGCAATTCTGCCAGTTTCTCCCAGAGCACAGAGCCCATCAGGTCTGCTCTCCAACCTGAACTTCGTTCAATTGTGTTGAAAGCCAGCCACTGCAGCAGCACATGACTGAATCCTTGTGGAGGTAGGTGGCACGTGCCAATTTGTAGCTGACAGCTGCAAGAAAGATAAGGTCAGATGCACAGAGCATGGGCCTCCGGTTGTCAAGCTGAGGTTAAGATGGAAATTATTAGAGACACAGGGACTGAAGCATTAGACTAGGAGGGGTAATGGCTGTTTGCAGAGTCGAGCAGGTTTTTCAGAACCTGGTTGTCACAGGGGGCGTTTCTTTTCCTCTTGACCGTGGGTCGCAGGTTGTCTACTCTTAAATATTGACACGTCACTTCCCTGGATATTTTACTGTCTTGCCATTCATTGTCAACCACACCATTACTTCTCTCCAGCAGGTAAATCCAGGGATTGTCACCTCGTCTCTTGCGACACTCCCAGGCTACACCTGATTCCCACTGAATCCCCTTGCCTTAACTTTTCCTTTCACAAAAGTTTCTCCTAACTTCTGCAGCCCTCCTTAGGGAAATGGGAAACAAAACAACAGGTTCCTTCTCTCCCTGACACAGACATACAACATTTAATCATTCCATCCAGGTCTAAAACATCCTTCTCGTTGTAAAGAGTTACTGTGTTTTCTTGAAACATCCTTACCATTTATTCTGGGAGTGTTTGTATTTTTCCAGCATTGGCCTATTATGGAGTCTTGGTCACTGGCTCTGAGAGAGAGATCCCAGAGACTGAGAAATTCTCTTTCACGGGCTCTGAGCTTTGCACAATTGTCAGTGTAGAACCCATATTGATTACATTCTGGCCTGTGGCCTTTGTTTTTTATAGAATTCATAGTGGTCATTTGAAATACAGTGCACTAAGAAAAAATAGCTTTCTTGACTGCATTTTCTTTTCTTTTTTAAAGCCACAGTAGTTATGTCATACGGTGAATATATGGATTTCTTCAAACATTTATCAACAATCTGAGGTCCATAGATAAGAAACTGAACAACAACAAAAAATAGTCGTTCTTTAATTGCCACAACCATTAGGTAAATTAGGGGATTAAAAAAACCCTATGATTTCTTTAAACTCGCAGTTTAAATACGTCCCCCAGTTGAATTTCAGAGTTTCCATCAATCCCAGGCTGGGTGCCTATGTGCTGAGTCGATTCAGTCATGTATGACACTATGTGACCGTATGGACTGTAGCCCACCAGGCTCCTCAGTCCATGGGATTTTCCAGGCAAGAATACTGGAGTGGGTTGCCATGCCCTCCTCCAGGGGGTCTTCCCGACCCAGGGATGGAACCCACATCTCTTACATCTCCTGCATTAGCAAGCAGGTTCTCTATCATTAGCACCACCTGAATAGCCCAATTCTAGGCTAATTTTCTCCAAAGTTTGCATGTGGTAATGTTTTATTTTCCTCTTCTGGTAGATCATATTTCCTTCTGTGCCCCATCAAAAACATACCAAATAGGCAGGTCTCCTGTGTGTGACCTCCAGGAGTGAGAGGACATTCAGCAGGTTCTTTCTGCAGCTGTTGAATTGCTAAAGGTATCCTGGCCACTCCTTTTGATTCCTTTGTCCTTTTTAAATGGGCATCTATTACCCACTCATTCTCTGGGTATTGCACTTAGAATGATAGGTTTTCCCCACTATTATTTTAGACAATTACATTTATCATGAGAAATTAATCCTTAAGGAATCACTGAAGCATATTTCTGTCCAGCCCACAGGAACATAGTTATTAGTCATTTTCCACTCGAAAGGAGGTGACCTGTGAACCCGTTCTCATTCCCTTGTTGGCTGGTGCTGACACCCTGTCAATTTTCAGCCTACAGCAGCCTCTGCCGGCCCAGTCCCCAGTCCCCAGTCCCAGGGAACACTGTGGATGCTATAACGAATGCGATCACTCACATACCTGTGAAAGCCAAAGTGAAAGTCGCTCAGTCGTGTCCAACTCTTTGCTACCCCCGGACTAAACACTCCTTGGGATTCTCCAGGCCAGAATATTGGAGTGGGTAGCCTTTCCCTTCTCCAGGGGCTCTTCCCAACTCAGGGATCGAACCCAGGTCTCCTACATTGCAGGCAGATCCTTTACCAGCTGAGCCAGGAGGGAGGTCCAAGAATCCTGGCGTGGTTAGCCTTTCTCTTCTTTAGCGGATCTTCCTGACCCAGGAATCGAATGGAGTCTCCTGAATTGCAGGCAGATTCTTTACCAACTGAGTATCAGGGAAGCCCTGTAGGAGCCTAAATAACCTTTATTAAGGTGATAAGTCCACCTGTGGGTGTTGGACAGTAAGAACCTCTGTGGCTACTTAGTTGATAGTTGTGTCCAATTCTTTGTAAGTCTTAGACTGTAGTCTGCCAGGCTCCTCTGTCCATGGGATTCTCCAGGCAAGAATAGTGGAGTGGGTTGCCATTTCTTCCTCCAGGGCATCTTCCTGAGCAGGAATTGAACCCAGGAACCTCTGTATCAAACCTATATAACCTTTGCCAAGGTGATGCATCCACCTCTGAATGCTGGACAGTAAGAACCTCTGTAACCTATGTTTGAGTGGTAAAGATGGAAGCAAAGAGAACTTTGAGGTGGTTTGTGTTCAGAAATGTTCCATTTTCTCTCTGAAGGGCCCATTTCCTTTTTCTTGCAAACTTATAGAAAAGTAGGAGAGGTTGTTTTAGTAACATTTTGCCGGAAGTTACAGTTGCTGCCCTTGTATCCTGTTCCACTGTATTTTATAATATTCCATGTGACTCTTCTCCTGGAGATTTTAATGATAAATGGGAAGTTTTGCAATAGTGACATGGGAAGTAGCTGACATTGTTGAACTACAGAATCTTTGTAATGCTGACCACAGTCCAGGGTACTGGGAACAGAAAATTGCACAAAGCACAAGACACTGTCTTTGAGGTGCTCACAAGAAATTAGGAAGTTGCAGTGTGGCCTCATCCTCTGAAAATGGAAAATGAATCTTTCTCGGGGGAGTGGGCTCAATTTGACTCTTGAAACACCTTGGTGGTCGGGATTACAGCCTCTGCGTCTGCTACAGACTTAGAATAACTAGTCAGCGTTTTGATATCCCAGAGAAACCTAGGCAAGAAAAGAGAGCAGGTCGTCATGATCAAGATGTAAAATGAACCATGTGAGCTCTGTGGTGTTTGCTCATGTCACCTGTCTGCTGCTGCTGCTGCTGCTGCTGCTTGGTCAGTTCAGTCGTGTCCGACTCCGTGTAACCCCATGGACTGCAGCCCTCCAGGCTCCTCTGTCCATGGGATTCTCCAGGCAAGACTACTGGAGTGGGTTGCCATGCCCTCCCCCAGGGATCGAACCCTGGTCTCCTGCGTAGCGGCAGATTCTTTACCACTGAGCCACCAGGGAAGCCCATGTGACCTGTTTAGAAAGAAAAGAAAGAAGGAAAGTGAAGTCACTCAGTAGTGTCTGACTCTGTGGGACCCCATGGACTGTAGCCTACCAGGCTCCTCTGTCCATGGGATTTTCTGGTCAATAGTCCTGGAGTAGATTGCCATTTCCTTCTCCAGGGGATCTTCCCAAGCCGGGGATCGAATCTGGGTTTCCTGCATTGTAGACAGACGCTTTACTGTCTGGGCCACCAGGGATGTCCTGTAACCTGTTTAAATAATGCTGAACACCACACCACATTTTTATTACTTGGTGGTGCTAGCGGTAAAACCTGCCTACCAGGGCAGGTAGATGTAAGAGACATGGGTTCTATTTCTGAGTCTGGAAGATCCCCTGAAGGAGGGCATGGCAACCCACTCTAGTATTCTTGCCTGGAGAATCCCATGGACAGAGGAGCCTGGGCTACTTAGTGTTCATAGAGTCCCAAAGAGTCAGACATGATTGAAGCAGCTTGGCTCATACAAACACCACATTTCTGTTACTTAGATTTTATAACATTGTTCATTCAGTATAACTCACTTGTTAACATGAACTTGATCCTTTTTGTGAGATTCTTGAGGACAGTGACATTGTATCTTATTTCTTTTTTATATTCTAAAAGCCTTATTTATTGCTGTCCCAAATAACAGACTTAGTAGATAAAATAATTATTGAACAAATGGGAAAATGAATATAGCTGTGTTTTATGGACACTCCTCCTTTAACACACCCTATTGTTCTTGTTAAATGTCCCGGTGTTACAAATGCACCCGTCAACCTGGGCTTGACCTTGGGTCTGAAATCCTCTTTCTAACTGACCAAGAAATGCTTGAAGGTGAATTTCAAGGTCTTAAAGGTTACCAGTAATATAGTGTGTAGTCAGCGGCTTTTGGTAAAAAGGAATTAAGAGACAAGAGACAGTGAAATGAATGTTAACATGATAGAAATTTTAATTAAAAACATCTTATAGACAATACAGTTCAAGATTTCCAACCCACCTTCCACACCCCACATCAGGAACTATCAGATATTTTGTAGGTAGGCAGGGATGTTCCTAGAATCAAACAGGTGAGCATGCAAATTGCATTTAATGATGACCTTCAGGATACCTGAGCTAGAGTGCATGTGTCAAGGGCTCCGTGTAGGGGGGAGCCACGCATGGGTGTATGAAGGATGCAATATCTCACCAAAGGGCACTGATGGATTCTTCATACAGAAGCTATTTGACTACCATAAAAATTAGTTTCCAAATAAAGAACTCAGATGATATAAAACTGATGAAATGAAAGTCAGCTAGAAATTTTCTCAAATATATCTATCCCTCAATTTTTTGTTAAATATCTAAATGACTATGACTTATATATTCACTTTTACTTTTCCTTGTTCCAAAAGCAACTATTTCATCCCAGATTGTATATATCTGCTGTTGCATAAGGCACTGAAAATTTAGCCAGCCTCAGAAAATCTTTATTAGAGGAGAAAAAAGGTCTTAAGTGTTTATTATTCATTTAACTCTGATTTTCAAGAGGAGTTTTAGTGTACATCTTTAAGAACCATAGGATAGTTTTTGCCTTGCTCTCTTTTTTTATGTGTCTTAGAGTAGATTAACATTGTATTCCCTCTCAGCTTGCTCATTTCAGAAAATAAAACACAGTGTCTTTGCAGCCATGAAATTTATTTAGATTTTTTGCAAATACAGTCTATAGTGCCTAACCACATTCAGTTAGGTAAATATAAACATCTTGCAAGATGTCATATCATTGAAAAACTGATTTGGTGTTTACTATTTGTTTAGGTTTTTAAAAATTGTTTCAGATTGTCCTGAGACATCACTGAACAGTTAAAGCAGCCTTATCAGAGTTGTCTGCCTTGGGTATGGTACAGGTTTATGAAATCTGAATAGTTTGACGCAGTGGGGTTCTGATTTGCAAGGAAACAGCCTGAAAGTTCATCTTCCCGGCAAGGAGACGCTGGTTTATTTATTCCCCTGTATTAGGCAAGACAGGATGATTATTTATGTTGCGTGTTTCCCTGTTGGAAGATTAGAAAATACTGAGGAAGAGGGCTCAGAGCAGCCAGCCATTCCAGTGTGCTGATAACCAGCAGTTAGTGGCAGTAAATAAGAAAATCCATGCACTTCCTCTTGATTTATTCAGATCCCATTCAAAACCCAAATCAGCACTGGAAACTCTCTGCACAGCCTCAGTCCACTAGTCCTGAATTAAACTAAACTTTTCCTGGTTTTGTTTTGAATACTACTATCTCAAGCAAGAACCAAACCTTAGTGCACAAAACAAGGAACCTGTTGCAAAATGTTACTAAAACATGGAACATTTCTTACCACTGTCCCTTAACTGAATGAAGTATCTTCTTCAACAGAAAAATATCATGCCATCAAGCTTTCTTTTGATTTATCTTTAAAGATTTTCTTTAAATGTAATTCCCAGATGCCTTAATAGACAACAATAAAAATTCAAAGTGAGGTTATATATTGAGAGCAGTTTGTTCATATTAAGAACAGGTCTGCTTGGTCTGTACACACTGGGAAGCCCCCATGCTAAACTGACTAGTTGGTATTAAAGAAACAAGAAGACTCTGTTTTTTAATGTATTTTATTGAAGTACAGTTAGTTTACAGTCTTGTGTTAATTTCTGATGTATAGCTAAGTAAGTGATTTAGTCTAAACCAAATTATCTATACACACACACATATATACATAAATATATTATTTTTATATTATTTTCTATTATGTTTATCACATGATATTGAATATAGTTCCTTGGGCTATTCAGTAGGACCTCGATGTTTATCCAGAGGATTCTCTTTAGTGTTGCTGTTGCTGCTGCTAAGTCACTTCAGTTGTGTCCGACTCTGTGCGACCCCATAGACGGCAGCCCACCAGGCTGCCCTGTCCCTGGGATTCTCCAGGCAAGAACACTGGAGTGGGTTGCCATTTCCTTCTCCAATGCATGAAAGTGAAAAGTCAAAGTGAAGTCGCTCAGTCCTGTCCGACTCTTCGTGACCCCATGGACTGCAGCCCACCAGGCTCCTCTGTCTATGGGATTTTCCAGGCAAGAGTACTGGAGTGGGGTGCCATCGCTGTCTCCGCTCTTTAGTGTTCAGTTCAGTTCAGTTCAGTCGCTCAGTCGTATCCGACTGTTTGCGACCCCATGAATCACAGGACGCCAGGCCTCCCTGTCCATCACCAACTCCCGGAGTTCACTCTTTAGTGTTAAGATAGTGTAAATCTGAGAATTCAGTCCCGAGGAAGAATTTGTTCTTTCTGTGAGTTTAGAAATAGTTTTGAGCAAGTGTTAAATTTTTAAACATATACATACTCAGTCTCCTTTTCCTGAACAGCAGGGGCCCCCAGAGTTTCTGTAAAGGGCCAGTATAAACACTCTAAGCTTTAGCGTCTGTCCATCAGTGTCTCTGTTTTCAACTCCGCTACAGTAGCATGAGAGGAGCCATTGATAAGACCTATTCAGAGAGGTGTGCTGTGTTCCAAAAGATGTAATTCACAAAATCAGGAGACTGGCTGGATTTAGTCTGGGATGGGGAGGGGCACAGTTTGCCAACCTCTAATGTATGGCATTGGGTTAAGAGTTATTTTGGAGATAAAGTTCTAAAAGACAGGCTATAGAGAACTGTTACGTTGTGCTTGCTGAAATGTTTAGAGGAATAAAGATGAAGAAACAATTAGAGAAAAAGGATGGAAATAGGCAACAGGTATGTCAGGGGACCTGCACTTTTGAGTGCAAACCAGGTGTTGTTTGCATCAGTACACACACAGCAGTGGTTTTGAATGCAGTCTGCCAGAGCAGTGGGCACTCTAGTCTTCTAGTCTGTCTCCTCCAAAATATCTTCATGGTTGTTCAGACGTACCTGTGTCATTTGTTGCATCAGTTCTGGCTCTCATGTGCCACCTCTCCTAGTGAAGTGGAAGGACAGATACCTTTTGGGGTGGGCCAGGGTGTTCCACACCTTCTGCTGCACAAAACTGCCTTCTCAGCCACTCATATTGGGGCTAATGATGAGGACAGAAATCATTGTCATTTATCCTGTACAGAATGTCTAGCCTAAGCCTTACCAATCTTGCTCTTGCACCTTCTGACATAGAAGTGAGCAGGAAGGATTCTAGCGACCTGAAAGGGAGAATTTTCTCTTCTTCTGTGTGCCTAATTAGGGATACAGATGGTCTGTGCCCAGATGGTTACCACTCTTACCTGTAGGCTTTTTCCACTGTAACACATACATATGTGCATGCAAATTCATATGGCACACGAATGTCTCCCACCAGGGAGCATCTCTGGTGTCCAGGTAATCAGGGTATGCCTAGACACAGCTGATCTCTTTGACTGAGGCCTTAGGTTGAGTCTGGTCTCAGTGCAGAATCCTTGAATACTTTCTCCTGCAATCTAGTCTTGGTAGGTACCATTCCTTTCACCAGGCAAGTATCTGTATCTTTGAGCCAAGGAAGGCATCATTCCTGCCGCGATCCATGTCTGAACTCATTATCTGCTTCAGCTTTCTTCTGTTATATTAAATACTGCAAAAGGGTTTCAGATGGACAATTTAAAATTCTGGGTAATTCAAAGCTAGGAAGAAAAAAACACTGTCTCACAAAACATGGTAGTTGAGAAATATATAATTACCTGGGGAGCAGAGGCACCTTAGGTAATATAGCATCCAGCAGAAGGCAGGTGAAATGTGCCCCAGGTAAGAAACCACAGTGCCCTTCTGCAAGAATACTGGGGTGCCTGTCCAGTACTCTCGCCTGGAAAATCCCATGGATGGAGGAGCCTGGTGGGCTGCAGTCCATGGGGTCACGAAGAGTCGGACACGACTGAGCGGCTTCACTTTCACTTTTCACTTTCATGCATTGGAGAAGGAAATGGCAACCCACTCCAGTGTTCTTGTCTGGAGAATCCCAGGGACGGGGGAGCCTGGTGGGCTGCCGTCTATGGGGTCACACACAGTCGGACACAACTGAAGTGATTTAGCAGCAGGTCCCATTTTAGGGATGAGGAAATTGAGGGTTAAAAAAAGAGACCCCAGCTAGTGAAACGGCAGAGCCAAAGCTGAAATGCAGATATGTTCAGTACACCTCTCACTCTTCGATGCTTTACCTTTTCTTATGTGAATTCTTATTTTTGAAATATTTCATTTTGAGGTATAGTTGCTGTGCAATTTTAAATAAGTTACAGGTGTCACTTCATGACAAAGAGATGGGGAAACAGTGGAAACAGTGGCAGACTTTATTTGGGGGGGGCTCCAAAATCACTGCAGATGGTGACTGCAGCCATGAAATTAAAAGACACTTACTTTTTAGAAGGAAAGTTGTGACCAACCTAGACAGCATATTAAAAAGCAGAGACACTACTTTGCCAACAAAAGTCCATCTAGTCAAAGCTATGGCTTTTCCAGTAGTCATGCATGGATGTGAGAGCTGGACTATAAAGAAAGCTGAGCACTGAAGAATTGATGTTTTTGAACTGTGGTGTTGGAGAAGACTCTTGAGAGTCCCTTGGACTGCAAGGAGATCCAACCAGTCCATCCTAAAGGAGATCAGCCCCGAGTGTTCATTGGAAGAGCTGATGTTGAAGCTGAAATTCCAATACTTTGGCCACCTGATGCAAACAACTGACTCATTGGAAAAGACCCTGATGCTGGGAAAGATCGAAGGTGGGAGGAGAAGGGGACGACAGAGGATGAGATGGTTGGGTGGCATCACTGACTCAATGGACATGATTTGGGGTAAACTTTGGGAGTTGGTGATTGACAGGGAGGCCTGGCGTGCTGCAGTCTGTGGGGTCACAAAGAGTTGGACATGACTGAGCAATTGAACTGAATTGAACTGTACCATATAGTGATTCACAGTCTTAAAGGTTAAAATGCACTTGTAGTTAGTATAAAACACTGGCTATATTTCCTGTGTCATACAGTATATCCATGTAGCTTGCTTGCTGTTCATAGTTGCTAAGTCCTGTCTGACTCTTTGTGAGCCCATGGACTGTAGCCCGCCAGGCTCTTCTGTCCATGGGGATTCTCCAGGCAAGAATCCTGTAGTGGGTTGCCATGCCCTTCTCCAGGGGATCGTCCCAACCCAGGGATCGAACCCAGGTTTCCCTCACTGCAGGCAGATGCTTTATCATCTGAGTCACCAGGGAGGCCCATCCTTGTAGCTTATTTTATACCTAATAGTTTCTTCCTCTTACCCCACTCCTCCTATTTTGCCCCTCCCCACGTCCCTCTCCCCGCTGGTAACCGCTAGCCTGTCCTGTGTATCTGTGAGTCTGTCTGTTTTTTTGTAATACTCCCTGGGTTGTTGCCTCCTTGGCCTGGCAACTGTAGGCCAGCCTAGTGACACTGGCAAAAGCGAAGTGAAAGTCGCCCAGTCGTGTCCGACTCTCTGCAACCCCGTGGACTGTAGCCCGCCAGGCTCCTCTGTCCGTGGGATTCTCCAGGCGAGAATACTGCAGTGGGTTGCCATTTCCTTCTCCAGGCCACTGGCAAGGCTGTCTCTGGTAATTGTTTGGATGAATAAGAGACTCCTGGCATGGTCATTATTCATCATTACTTATCCAGTGGTTGCCACTAACCACATGTGGCTATTTTTTCAGGCTGCTTTTCTTTCACATCACGTGATCGTCAGTGTCGATTATAAACTATTAAAACTTCAAGGATACATGCTAGTTCCCTCCTCAAATCAGTGAGGCAATTCCCGTAGAGGCAAAGTTAAGAGGTGTGTATACATGTGGTTAAAAATGAGTTACTCTAGTGGTGACACCAAATTAGATGTGAGAAATGAATCTTTGGGAACTAAAGGAGATTATTAGGTAATGGTTAAATATACCCTTTTATACTGACAGTGGATTTTTCTCAGATATTTCTACCCATAAGACATACCTCCAGTTTTTGAGGACAAAATTAGCACCTCTTGGTTGATTTCTTTATGATTGGACAGTGCAGATATAGAACCTCTTCGTTTTAAGCATAATACTAGAATATTATTTTGAGATACCAGAACACACATTAGGAGTCCTGAGCCTTCCTAGGTAGAACTTTTAGGTGTTTGAGATAACATATGGATTAAGAAATAGAAGTTCAAAAATAATATTTAAAGATATATGATAAGTACTAGAAAAATAAAAACAATAATTAAAATCTCAGAGAAGGGGGGATTTATGGAGGATGATAGTATAAGTGAACCAAATTTCTTACATTGATGGCACAAAGCCAAGTGCTTAATGTCTAATGAGAATGATCTTAGAAATTAGTATGTAATTATTTAGACAGTTTTATAGACACAGCCAGCAGAAAATCTGAAAACAGAAATCCTTAAAATTCAATTTAAAATAGGATGCCAAATTTATTGTAGATTTGTTAGTTCAAGTTTGAATTAACGTGAAAATTAAAAAAAAAATAAACAAGAGAAGACTATTGCTTATGACTCCATGTAAAACTTCCACGGAAAAATGAGTGCAGAATTAATACTTGAAATATACTTCTTTCTTAGTGTTCATTAGACACACACACACACACACAAAAGGTAGATGAAAGGAAAGACATCAGGATATCATAGGTAGCTATTCACAGATGAACTCCTCAAGAGAATAAGTAGAGGAGTGTAAATATAAGAATTCTAACAAGAGTTCAAGAGAGAATGAAAAATGATAAGTAAGGGCTGATAGGGATGACATGACTCTCAGGGGATGTTTATTATCTTGGATTCTTGCATGACGTATTAGTCATTTTTGCCACACATGATCATTTGCACCCTGAGTGAAAAAGAGAGAGAATGTTGAAAGCAGAGCTAAGATCACTGAGTACCTCGCCATGAAAGCGTAGGTTAGATATTCCATTGGTATCATTGTTGTTCAGTTGCTAAGCTGTGTCTGCTCTTTGCAACCCCATGGACTGCAGCATGCCAAGTTTCCCTGTCCTTCACCATCTCCCAGAGTTTGCTCGAACTCATGTCCTTTGAGTCAGTGATGCCATCCAACCATCTCATCCTCTTTCATCCCCTTCTCCTCCTGCCTACAGTCTTTCGCAACATCAGGGTCTTTTCCAGTGAGTCTGCTCTTTGTATCAAGTGGCCAGAGTATTGGAGCTTCAACTTCAGCATGAGTCATTCCAGTGAATACCAGTGAATATTCAGGGTTGATTTCCCTTAGAATTCATCATAATTTTTTGTTTGTTTGTTTGTTTGTTTTTGATTGAAGTATGGTTGATTTAAGGGCTTCCTGGGTGGCGCTAGGGGTAAAGGACCCACCTGCCAACGCAGGAGACATAAGATGAATTAAGAGATGTGGTTTGGTGGATTCATGTCAATGTGTGGCAAAACCAACAGAATATGGTAAAGTTAAAAAAAAAAAGAGAGAGAGAGATGTGGTTTGATCCGTAGGTTGGGAAGAACCCCTGGAGGAGGAAATGACAGTCCACCCCAGTGTTCTTGCCTGGAAAATCTCACGGACAGAGGAGCCTGGTGGGCTACAGTCCATAGCGTTGCAAAGAGTCAAAGACGACTAGAAGCGACTTCACAGGCACATAGTTGATTTGCAACGTTTTGTTAGTTCATTCTGTTAGTTTTTATTTGTTTTGTTTTTTTTACCTACTCTTACATGGTATAAACTGAAGAACTGTTTATAAACTGTTTTAGTGGAACATTCTCATGGATGTTATATTTTATGATTTTTATCATTTTAATTTATTCACATATTTATTTGGGTGAACAGGTGAAATCTGTACCTGTCAGACTTTTCATTGCCTTCAGGCTGGTCCAGGTTTCTGATCTTCAAATCTCAAATGAGTGGTCCTGTCAAATTGAGTGGGTTGATGTACACGAGGGATAAGTAAATAAAACTCCAGTATAAAAATCTGTGTGATACCACACACACATTGGGCTTTTTTTTTTTTTTTTAAGGTGATTGAACACTGCAAAGAAATGGAATTTTTCGAAAAGATAAGATAGGAGTAAATATAGAAAAGGATTTAAATGATTTAAGCAGTGAAGCAAAAACTACATTCCCTTTTGCAGTTTATTCCTATAGAATAATACCTGGGACTGGGCTATTGACTCTGGTTAGGAGCCTTTATAATTCACCAAACTCTTAATTTCTAGGTTTTACCCTCATTCAGCTAAAGTATTTGGGATCATCTTTGAAAATTTGGACAAATTCAAATTAAAATGAAATTCGGTTATTTTTGCAGTATCTAAGCAGATAGGAGCTTGTCGTTTCTGCATGTCACTGGGAGTGACAGTGGTCCAGTGTTTTATAAACAAAGGTCACAGCCAGTTGACCTGATTTTCCAGTCCAGGGTGGGGCCAGTCTGCATGGTTAGGGCACAAACTGATTGTCACCAGCCAAAGAATCCTTTCAAATGAGACCGGGAAAGCTAGCACTGTTTCCACTAATAAGGACTCCGAGAATTGGAATGCCTGGATTATATGTCTTAATTCTCCATGGTGCTACATACTCTATTATGAGTCTCTCTATTGCAAATACATGAGCATTTTGGAATCCCCTGATTACCAATTTTCTTATCTATAAAAGAATCATGCTAGATGACATGGTCTTTAGAGTTTCTTCTGAGTAAAAATCTAAGGAACTGCAGTTTCTTACTTCACCCTTGGAAACATATTATTAAAAGAGTTAAAGGAGGCAGGGCTTTGTTAGTCCTCATTTTGCAGAAGAAACATACATAATTTTAACTCTCAATTTACGATTCCATTAACTATAAGTTGAATGAGAATTACATGTTCATTTCATAGAGCCACAAATAATTTAGAAGTCCAATCTTTCAAGTAGCCATTAGATTATTTGGGAAAATAAATAAGGAAAGATAAATTGTACAATAGTATGGAAGCAAAAGTGTGAATAGAATTGAGTCCCAGAAAAATATGGAAGGGTAGCCAACAGTTTGACCACCGTTAATTTGTGTTTTAGATATACAGCTTGTGACAGTTCTGAAGGCCTGCTGATTTTCTGATCGACTTTCTAGATCCAGACAAACCATGAATGCCCATTTATACCAACTGTTGTGTTTTGTGGAAGTGAATCCAAAAGCCTGAGAAATTAAGTAACATTCCTCAGTTCTTCATTTTAGTAGTGATAAACTGGGTAGGTTTCCCTAATTTCTCTTATTCCCCAAGGTGTCTTCTCCCCAGCTGCTGTCCAGTATATTTGGAATATCTAAAACCCTGTTTCCTTTACATGCCATCTCTTTGTTTACTCTCTGGCCTCCTCTTGTATCATAATCACTAGCCACAATGGCAGGCTTTCATTTTTTTCAAGGTATGATCACTACCTCTTATGTACCTGACGTCCCACTAGCTGGAATACTCCCTCCCCTCCTGGTATTGACATGGCTGATTCCTTTTCATCATTCAGATATCTCGGTTTGTATCCTCAGAGAGCTTGTGACTGCTTCTTACACTTGCCTTTGCCCTATGATTGTGTTTTCCTCATGTAGTCCCATGATTACAAGTGATGGTTTCCACAGCCTTTTGTCTCATCTGAAATTATTTTACGTGTCTGTCATCTGCTTTCTTCCACTTGAAATAAGCTCCATCAAAGCAAAAATATTGACTTTCCTTTTCACTGTCTCTCTATAACACTTGGAGCAATGTCAACTCATACATTCTTAATTATTTGTTGAAGGAATGAAGATTTCTGGTTCCCATAGATTATGCATAGGGTAAAAGAAAGCCTACTAGGTTTAGTGGTTTGAGGGAGCTAAAAAAAGATATAGTCATAAAAGGAAAATGGAATGACCATGTTTGCTGGAGCAGGGAATGTTGTACAGTAAGGTCCTAGTCCAAAAGGCAAAGTTAGAGGAATTTCAAAATGGGCCAAGTGGTGAATGGTATTAGTGCCATGGGCAGGTTAACAGTGATAAAAGCTAAACTGTAGCCTCCACAGGTGGTTCAGAGGTTAAAGCGTCTTATTGCAGTGCGGGAGACCTGGGTTCTATCCCTGGGTCAGGAAGATCCCCTGGAGAAGAAAATGGCAACCTACTCCAGTATTCTTGCCTGGAGAATCCCATGGACGGAGGAGCCTGGTAGGCTAATAATCCACAGGGTTGCAAAGAATCGGACACGACTGAGCAACTTCACTTTCACTTTATAGCCTTTATATGTAGCAACAGGGATAAAGTTGGCAACTGTTTTGGGCTGGGGTCAGGTCATGCAAGCTACTGTAACAGATAAATCCCTGACTGACAGAGGTTTGCACAGGGGACATGTACTTGTCAATCACAACACAGTCCAAGGCAGGTGTTTAGCAGGTGGCCTTTGTCATGGTGATTGGGGGGTGCGGCAAATTCCTTTCTTCCATTGGCCCCATCCCACTGCAGAGGACCAGAGTTCTCTGCATTCATTCAGTGAATTTGGAGGAGAGAAGGGAAGGCACAACTGCATTTTAAGCTCCTTGACTTTGAAATTACTCTCTTCACTTCTGCTCACATTCGCTTGCAGAGTATGCAAATTGCCGTTCAGTTGCTAAGCTGTGTCTGACTCTTTGTGACCCCATGGACTGCAGCACACCAGGCTTCCCTGTCCTTCACTGTCTCCCAGAGTCTGCTCAAATTCATGCCCATTGAGTGGGTGATGCCATCCCACCATCTCATCCTCTGCTGCCCTCATCCTTTGCCTTCAATCTGTTCCCAGGGAGCACAAGGCTCCGTGTCCATTCAAGCCAGCCAGAAAATGAAGTCCATGGATGGACGTCTGGCTCTTATGGATAGGGGAGCATATATAATCACGGGTAGTGACCAATCTTCTAGAATGGTGGAGAACTCTGCAGTGAGGTCATTTTCATTTCATAAATATTCATGGATCATCTAGAAGTATGAGGCTACATAATATATTGTGCTCATTCTCACAAAGTTATAATTTATTAGATGGTGTAAGATGTACACAAATTATGGTGATTCAAAGCTATTTCTGATTTATTCATGTAAATTTTATGATGGAAAAATAGATGAGAATGTTGGAAAACGAGTCCCTGTATATGGGCAAACTAGTAAAATGTGGACTCTTTCCTTTGATATATCTCATCTTCCCATTTTCAGATGACAAGCACTTGTATAAATCCTCCCCATTTCCAGATCAAAGTCTGCTACTGACTGGATTCAACCACTTGTACAGGAATGTATCTTGGTGTGAAATCANTTGAAAAGAGCCAAATAGTTTATATTTTAGTGATCTCAGGTGGCCTCAACCTTCAACAGCTTGGCGTGGGGCTTGGGTTCCCAGCCAGAGATCGGGCTGGGTTACAGCGGTGAAAGTGTCAGACCCTAGCCTCTAGACCAGTGGTCAGTAACAAGGGCCCTGGCCCTTCAGCTTTGCGGAAGAGTTCCCACAAAGATAGAAAGTAGTGAAGCAAGTAAAGTATTTATTAAGAGGGGGAAAAATGTGTATAGTACATGTGGATAAACACATGGGCAGACTCAGAGCGAGAGTCCCTGAGTGGAGGTTTGAATTACCTTTATGGGGCATTTCTTCTGGGTTTCGTTCGGCCAGTCATTTTGATTTGCCTGGTTCACAGTCCATATCTGGTTCAACTCAGGCTCCTCCCATGTGTGTGCGCACACCTCTTAGCCAAGGGGAACCTACTGAAGAGGTGTCCTGTGTAGAGCATCCCTTGACTTTGCTCCCTCTTTGGCCTGCAAGGAGCCATTTCTGTCCACACATTCCCGTGTGGTCGGGAAGGTCTCCTGACTTCAGGAGGAGAAATGTGTGGTCTGAGCAGGGCCTAGCCTCCTCTCTCAATTGTGCTGCTGTCCTTGTCTTGGAACTTTGCAGGCCATAGGGAGGGAACCTCCAGTCGCTTTACTGCGGGGTGGCAGGGGGGCCGTCTGCCTCCTGCCTCGTGAGGATTTGCTGGATACATTTGACCACTGTCACCATTCCTCAGTTCTGTCATTATACCAAGAAAGCAGACAAAGATGGAAACCAGTGCGTGTGAATGTGTTTCAGTAAATCTTAATTGACACTGAAATTTGAATTTCACATACCTTTCACCTGTTCTGTAACATCATTCCTTTTTATTTCCATACCATTTAAAAATGTAACATCCGCTCTGTGCTCCTAGACCATCCAACAACAGGTGGTAGGCAGGATTTGGCCCACAGGCTTTTTATTTAGTTCCCTCACCCTGGTATACAGGGAAGAAAATAAGACCACGATTTCAGTAAGAGCTAATCTCAGTAAGCTTTATTCAAAAAATGTGTGAACTATAACATACCACATTAACCGTTATATTCTATATGCTCATTTAGAATCGAACAAAATGCATGCTTAAAGTACATGAAATGTGAGATGGTGTTATATATACTATCACGTAAATATTAACCCCCCACACACACTTTATAAGCTATTTACATTGATGAAACTCTAAGAAATTATCCTAGATCAGTTGAAAGTGGGAGACATTTTCAGTCCTACTCCTGTTTAGCACTCATTCAAGGCCTAATGCTCAATTAGTCAATCAGCAGCCACCAGAAGAAGAAAGCTATTTCTTCATGCATGTGTGCATTGGTGTGTGTGTGTGTGTGTGATTGAAAGTGAAAGATGATGTGTGTCAGACCTCTCAGTGTCCCTTTTAGATGCCACTAGCTCAATCACCACGGGCAATGGACCATAAGATACTTATGTATCTTCTGCTCGGCTTCATGCTTGATGCTTCTGATCAGACACAGCATTTCATTTCCAATATCACAGATGACAGGGTAAAATGCGGAATGTGTTGCTGCAAGTGTCAAAAGGTCTGCAAAGAAAAGACAGCTCTACCTCTGTGTTCGGATTAGCAACAATTGAAAATAAATGCCTATTTCCAATTCTTTGGTCTTGTTTAAGCTTTATGTGTTTGATATTTGTTTGTTATTACCTACGTGTATCCAGGGATTTTTGCCTAGGCTGCAGAAAGAGAGGGAAAATAGAGATACAGAAAATCTTTTGCTAATGGTTAATTCAGCTTCATTATTAAACCAGGATATTAAACGTGCTAACATCATGTACATTAATAGTTTTATTTGATAATTACCCACTTGAAATAATAGACTGATGAGTTGTCACAATACAAGACCTTCGGCCATCTATTTTAACCTTTTTAGTTCAATTCAGTCCCTGAGTCGTGTCCAAACCTTTGAGACCCCATGGACTGCAGCACTCCAGGCTTCCTTGTCCTTCACCATCTCCGAGAGTTTGTTCAAATTCATGCCTATTGAGTTGGTGATGCATCCACCATCTCATCCTCTGTCATCCCCTTCTCCTCCTGCCCTTAGTCTTTCTCAGCATCAGGGTCTTTTCCAAGAGTCCTGGAAAAGGGTCTTTTCCACAGGGTCTTGGGAAAGACCCTTTTCCAGTGTCTTTTCTTTGCATCAGGTGGCCAAAGGATTAGAGCTTCAGCTTTAGCATCAGTCCTTCCAGTGGATATTCTGGGTTGATTTCCTTTAGGATTGACTGATTTAATCTCTTTGCTGTCTAAGGGACTCTCAACCTTTTACTCTACAATTATTAATAATCATTTCTGAGACAAAAATTTTAAGAAGGGGCTACACTTTTTTTCTGAAAGAGGTTATTGAACTGAATTGGGATTCTGAAGGCTAGGAAATAATATTGATACCTTTATTTCTTGCTTCTGATTAGCTCTGAACTTGTCCTTAGCCTATTTATAGGTAAAGCATCAGAGTTAGTATATTTTTCCTAATCCTCTGTTTCAGGAAATTCAGCATATCCTGCAATCTGTACTTGAGAGACCACAGCAACCCAAAAAGAACACATGCAATTATTGACCCAAATAAGTATTGAATGCATTAACAAGTTATTGAATTCATAAATGAATGAATAAATGTTATTAATACCAATGGAAAATAGGACCTACTTGGAGGGAGTTTTCTTTCAGGTTCATTCTCTTTTACCAACTAAATGAGGAATCATGAGCCATTAGAAAACTATATGTGTGAACAGGTGGTTTTGTTCTTGAAGACTGGCTTCTGGTTTAGACATGATGTCTTTTCAGCAAGTTATGCATCTTATTACTGAAAAGACAAGGTGATAATGGAAGAAAGAGAGGCAGCAGCCCTCCAAGGTCAGGATTCCTTACTTTTGTCAATAATATGGTTCATTGAAACAGTTCCACAGCCTCATTAAATTTATTTTTATAAGGTTTCTAGCCCTAATATTTTTTTTCTTTTTTGTGAAAAGATCAAATTTCTTTTAAATCCCTCTGGTTCCTTCATTTTCCCCAGTGTTTCCTGTCAGTGGAAATCTTATAAGTCAGTATTATATTCTGGCAATTTTGCATCCCATGTGCTAAATGTAATGCTTTGAAATGCAGGCAGAATACTTTTTAAGTAGGCATTTAATTTTAGTGGAATTTGCATTTGGCAGTCCCAATTCATCTGTTTCAACATCTGAGTGAAATAGCCCTCTTTGAATTCTAATGGAATGAATATAGTGAAATTAACCTTTTACCACAAAAACATACTATTCTAAGCAAAAGCTTTCACACTGTTCTGAATCACTTCTATGGAGTTATAAGAGAGTGAATACTGTTAATTTAATTCAGAGAATGATGAAAGCAGTTCTGAAAAGAGGATGCAAACATCAAGCTTCCTTAATTATCCTGTAAAGTGTCATCAATAAGTGTGGAACACTGACCTGGAACTCCAGCTCATTGTGACATTTGTCTCCGTATCAGTGGTGATGTTAAGCTATCTGCAAAATACCTAAACATAACAAAGTGCTTGAAATTTCCCTTTATGATTATACTTAACTTGGATTTTTGAACTAATTTGTTAGTCAATTCAGTCATCTTAAGTAAGGTTAACCATCAACAGAGTCAAGAAATTTTTCATAAGTATTTACCTTTTTTTTTTCCTTTCAAATAGAGAAACTACACATAGGAATAAGAGTTTTAAATTTTAATTAATATTTCTTTGGACAATATTAGAGCTACTAAACAATGTCCCTGGCCAGCTATCAGCTGTGTGCAAAACCTGTGTACAAAATCTAGTGCGTTAAGAATATATGTGCTGTTATTTGCTGTTGTTGTTTAGTCACCGTCTGATTCTTTCGCAACCCCGTGGACTACAGCCCACTATGCTCCTTGGTCCGTGGAATTCTCCAGGCAAGAATACTGGAATGGGTAGCTGTTTCCTTCTCCACGGAATCTTTCAGACCCAGGAATCAAACCCAAGTCTCTTGTATCTCCTACATTGGTAGGTGGGTTCTTTACCCCTGAGCCACCAAGAAAGCCCTGGATATAGTTATAGTTGTGTGTGTGTGTGTAATTTTGCCAAAATATTTAGATATTTAAAGTTCATTTTAAAAATCTTTAGTTCTTTAAAAAAATATTTTCTGTATCTCTTAGGTTGCGATTTTTTAAATGAAATAGTTTATAAAAGATCTCTGGTCTATCCTAGATCATTATGACTTGTTTTCCTGGCATCTGGCAGTTACCAATTACCATGTAAAAATAAGTTTGTATCTATCACTAAAGGAACTAGAGAATCATTTTATTGGAGAAAATAACCTTTAACCTTTCTCTACTTACTGTGATGTGTAAAGAAAGGAAAATAGTTTTTAAAAGTTTAAAGAATAGTTTTGAGCATACTTTTAAAGTTGTTGTTTATTTTTGTTTTGTTTTTTCTAAACTGCTCTGATTCTCCTCAGTCAGTTCAGTTCAGTCCAGTCACTCAGTTGTGTCCGACTCTTTGTGACCCCATAGACTGCAGCACACCACGCTTCCCTGTCCATCACCAACTCCAAGAGATTACTCAAACTCATGTCCATCCAGTTGGTGATGCCATCCAACCATCTCATCCTCTGTCATCCCCTTCTCCTCCTGCCTTCAATCTTTCCCAGCATCGTGTTTTTTTCCAGTGTGTCAGTTCTTTGCATCAGGTGGCTAAAGTATTGGAGTTTCAGCTTCAACATCAGTCCTTCCAATGAATATTCAGGACTGATCTCCTTTAGGATGGACTGGTTGGATCTCCTTGCTGTCCAAGGGACTCTCAAGAGTCTTCTCCAACACCACAGTTCAAAAGCATCAATTCTTCTGTGCTCAGCTTTCTTTATAGTCCAACTCTCACATCCATGCATGACTACTGGAACAACTGTAACTTTGACCAGACAGACTTTTGTTGGCAAAGTCATGTCTGATTCTCCTGGAATAGGGTAATTGGAGTCACCTGGAGAGCTTGTTGAAACAGATTGAAAGGCCTCCCCCCCAGAGCTTCTGATTGGATAGTATGGATAAGCAGGAGAGTTCAATGTTCTGATGAAGGTTCACTGTTGCTGCTACTGCTGAACGAGAAACCATCCTTTCTAAGTGAGTCTGATCATATTTTCTACATTTTTTTTTTTAATTAAAACGGTTGCAGTGTGTTCCTGATAAATAAGTAGCAAATTCTTAGAATCTCTTGTTTAGAGCAGGCGTTGAGGTCAAATGGCCTGTAGTTGTGTATTTGCCGTCACAAGTTGTGGGGTTTGGAGCCAGTTGCTGTAACATTTTAGGTTTCAGTGGTTTATATATTGGGTATAATGTTGTCTTCTTGTTGTTTATATGCTAAGTCGTGTCCAGCTCTCCTTGCAACCCATGGACTGTAACCAGCTAGCTTCTCTGGGCATGGGATTTCCCAGGTGAGAATACGGGAGTGGGTTGCCATTGGACTGAGCCCACTTTTTGTGCATTGCAAGGCTGATTCTTTACCACTGAGGCATCAGGGAAGCCCATAATATTATCTACCAGAGGATTATTGTTGGTAATTAGATAATATTTATTAAACTGTAGACAAGAACTCTGGAATATAGAAAGAGCTCAAGTAATTCAATAAATCCAAACTATGGCTTGATGCTGAGCAAAACCAATAACTAAGTACCTAAATGCCAGGCTGGTCTTTTGATGCCAATGTTAGATATAAAATGAGTTAATAAGTGTCCCCCAGAATATTTAAACCTTATGAGAAATGTTCCAAAGTGTACTTT